>CM040400.1:2586769-2609269 GCA_022702515.1 Ilyophis sp. 1 JC-2022 | reverse complement strand
ATCAGCCCTGACAGCTAAAAACTCTGGAGGCTCCATTCTAATCTGCTGGAGCTGGAGCTGCAGCTGATACAGCGCGAGAGGTCAGTACCAAAAGCGCTATTCCTGTGCAGAAATGCTAAAGGGATATTAGCGCTACCCTTTGCCTCTCCGCATACGACGAGCGGACTCCCCACATGTACAGCTCCTACAGCTCCAATAGCTTCTACAGCACTGCCCACAAGAAACATTAAAGGAATGTTTTGTCGTCCATTTGCACGTTCCTCTGGTTTTATGTGTAATGCATACTCCTGGAATTTTCCATTTAACCCGTACACTATAATTTGGCTGAATATAAAACCCATAAAGTTCCACTTTCACTTGAAATCTGACCTTCCCTCTCTACTGAGCCTTCAAAGCAGAGCCCACTGAATGTTTTTAGGAGCATGTGATGGGGATATGATCAGGTGATTTATTTTAGGGGCAGGGTTATGAGCATGTGATATGTTTTTAGGGGTGGGGTTATGATCATGTGATATGTCTTTATGGGTGGGGTTATGAGCATGTGATATGTTTTTAGGGGTGGGGTTATGATCATGTGATATGGTTTTAGGGGTGGGGTTATGATCATGTGATATGGTTTTAGGGGTGGGGTTATGAGCATGCACCCCTACAAATCTACCTCTGTGAACCCTGTGAAGTGTTTCTGATTTACCTCTATATCGTAAAAACACAGAAGCACGCTTTTGAAGATGAGAACAAGCCCATTAATTAATTAATTAATTCATTCATTCATTCATTCATTCAGGGTACTCATTTACCCTACAGAATATTATGGGTTTATAGTTTCAGGGATGTCTGAGAAATAATTAAGTATTCCAGAGCTAACGCTGTCATGGATCGCGCCTTCCTTCCCTTATCTCCGCGTTTAGTATTCTCCATTTACCTGTAATCTATCGGATTTTTCTGTGTTCCACTACGGGTTTTGCTTTCGCCTCGGTGATTAGTGAGTTCACCTGTCCTGCATTTCCTCACTCTATTTATACCCCGCTTCCTCCTTTTCTCATCGCTTCCATGTTATTTCATGTAACATTCTAGCCGGTAAAGGTATAGGAGTTGTGCTGCTATCGACCGCTTTGCTTCTCAACGCGGGACTTGTTTGCAGAACAATTTAGAAAAAGGAAAGTGTGCTCTTTCGTTCTCTTATTTCAGAGCAGATGTTTTGGTTTCTTTGTTTCCCACTCTAACCAACGAGTGCTCGCCCTAAGGTTTAGGGTTCTTTTATTTTTTCTCCTTCCTTTTTTTTGTTCACTCCAGTACAGGAGTTAGATAAGTTTAACATTCTAGCCGGTAAAGGTATAGGAGTTGGTATATATCGAGTTCCTCGCTTATTATCGCAAGTTTATTTGTGTTCTCCTTATTTTCCCCGTCCACTACGGATTATTGTCTGTCTTAGTGGTGTTCATTTAGAACACTTTTAGATTCCTTATCTGTCGCACCTGGACCTCCAATATTTCCTCCGTGTCTCTGGGCATAGAAATACCCTACAAACACGAATCTGTAGGCGAGGCCATTTCAGCCGTTCTTATATGAGAGTGAAAGCCGCAGCCTAAAAGACATTGTCGAATGAATTTTTTATAAAAAAATTTGACGGAAACTAAAACCACCTTTGTAAGCAGCTGTGGGCCCACAGCAAATAAACGGTGCGCATATATATAAACGGTGCGCATGTATATAAATAGTGCACATGTATATAAATAGTGCACATGTATATAAATGGTGCGCATGTATATAAACGGTGCGCATGTATATAGACGGTACGTTGTAGTGGCAGTGAGTAATCTGCCTATTTAATTCTTTCAGCTGTACCCACATTTCTAAACCCCAATTCTCCATAAATACTCCTGATACATACTCAGGAGAAATTATCCTGACAGAGACTTGATGGACCTCAACAAATAACTCCTGTTCTCAACTTTATATCCGCAAAACAGGAAGATAAAACAGCTTTAAAATATGATAAAACAGCATGATAAAAATTTCCAACACAACCCTAACCCTAATCCTAACAGCCACAACATAACTATGACCACTCGCATTACCCAACACACAGCCACAACATAACTATGACCACTCTGACACATTACCTAGATAGTTTGCCCATAGTTTAGGAGTGATAAAATATTTGAGAACAGTTCATACATTATGCAGGTTGGAAGTGATTGGTGTGCATAGCAACGACAGGGTTGTTTAACATTGTTGACTTGGGTTACTGGTGCCAGTCTAATCCCACAGCGGTGCATTACTAACGTGTTTAAATATAGTTGCATCCAGTAAACATGCCAGCCATTTGGAGTTACAAGGTGCTCCTGAATGTGTTTCTCTCCACAGCAATGAGTTTTCTTTGCTCAAAAAATGTAATCACAAAAATATTTAAAATAATTTCTGAATATTCTTCTTCTAAAATGTCTCCTAATTTTATTAATTATTTATTAATTAGCACTAATATGATTATTAAGTTTTCCAACCATCAACAATAATAATAATGTATTATCATTGTTATTACTTCTTTCTCTGACACTTTTATGTGAGCAATAGTATTACACAACAGCATGCATACTATTACACAACAGCATGCATACTATTACACAACAGCATGCATACTATTACACAACAGCATGCATACTATTACACAACAGCATGCATACTATTACACAACAGCATGCATACTATGGTAAAACATGTTAGAAATGTTTTGTGTTTTTTTTTGTGTCTTATTCAGTTCCATGAAATCAGGTTAATGATTTAATCTGAATGGTACAGTGTGCACATAAAAACACTCAAGGCCCTCTAGTTCCACTTGTGCACTGTCAAGGCGGCCTAGACCTCTGTCTGTATCTGTGAATCATTCTGTGTAAAAATGCTTTCATAGCTTCCACACAGCTGCTCCTGGAATAGGGGATCCTCCCATAAAGCAGTGAGAGAGATCATGTGACCATGTGTGTTTATAGGTCAGGCAGGATGCACTGTGCTTCATCTGATGAGCACCATTCTAGAATGTACAGTGTGATTGGGGTTGTTATCCACTGCCATGGCAACAGCGTTTCCAGGGTGATTACTGTAAGGACTACTGCAATGCAGTGTTTGCAGTTTGAAGGACAATGAAACAATATGCATGTATTTACACTGTAAAGTTACACTGTACAGATGTTAAAGTATTTAAACTGTACTTACTAAGGTATTACAGCAATGCTGTGTAAAACTAACCAGCATTATGAGCTGCTTGACCCCCTTGTGTCTTATTTCAAAAACTGTGAAAAAAATATATTGTTAGAAATAAAAGTGTCACTCAAGCACAGGAAATAACTTGTCCA
The DNA here is from genome assembly GCA_022702515.1 of Ilyophis sp. 1 JC-2022. Lineage (NCBI taxonomy): Eukaryota > Metazoa > Chordata > Actinopteri > Anguilliformes > Synaphobranchidae > Ilyophis > Ilyophis sp. 1 JC-2022. The sequence continues at coordinate 2,605,919 of CM040400.1, read as the reverse complement.
AAAAAAAAACATGTAATCAATTTGTTAAACATTTGCAACATTTCATGGCTTGCGTGGAGATTACATTGATTTACTGATGGTGACAAATCACTTTCAAATCATACTTTCATCAGCACAGCAAAAGAGATGTTTTATATCCTTCATATTTGTTACAATTTTGTCTACTTATAAAACCTTTTTTGCAGTGTGGAGAATTTCAGAGCACCCACATAAATGCCAGATTCCTCTCCTAGTAAATTCAGGATGGTAATTTCTTTTAGCAAGGAGATCAGTTCCAATAAAAAAAGCAATTAACAATATGTTACATATGAGAAGCAGCGTCTGCTAAATTAAAGTAAACCGTGACAGATTGCACGAAGCAAGACGCTAAATGTCACCCATTTAGAGGTGGAACGTGTGAAAAAGTACAGCTACAAAATTGAACAGAAATTTTAATTTAGTTCCAGTTTACCTGAGCTTACAATGTCTTAGTCTGTGCTGTGCTCAGGGAAACACACACAAGTTTCTCAATGTTAGTTGTACTATTCTTTCCTTTTCTTTACAAATGCCAATTCCAAAAAAGTTGGGACAGTTTGCAAAATGCACATAAAAGCAGAAAGCAGTGATTGGTAAATAATTTTTATATTTAATTGAAAACAGAACAGTGAAAATGTATTTAATGCTTTACCTTATCAATGTTATTGATGTTTGTGAATATACGCTAATTCCAAATTTGATGCCTGCAACATGTTCCAAAAAAGTAGGAACAGGGGCAAAAAAAAAAAACTGGGAAATTTGAAAAACACCCGTTTGGAACATTCCACAGGTAAACAGGTGATAATATCATGACTGGGTATAAAAGGATATCAAAAGACTTTTATTTTCAGGTACTCTTACAAGCAATACTATAACCTCTCTGCATTTGAATGGATTCCTATGGGAATTGAGGGGTGGGATTAGATTTAGCTGTAAATTACACAGGAAAAGTATGGAACCCATTGTTGGCTAAATGGCTCTAAGTCATCAAGGGTTTGCGGTATCAAACAAGCCTTAAACTATCACTCTACTGCCAGATATGCAGATATGTATGGTTCACTTGAAGGGTTGTTTCTCCTGATTTATCTTTCCATAGAGTTTAATAGTTTCAATAGAAACAACCCTTAAAGTGATCCATCCATATCTACTGTATTTCTGGTAGCAGAGTGATGGTTTGAGGCTTGTTTGATACCTCAGACCCTTGATGACTTAGAGCCATTTAGCCAAACATGTATTCCATATTGTTCCCGTGTAATTTACAGCTTAATCTAGTCCCACCCCCCAATTCCCATAGAGATCCATTCAAATGCAGAGGTTATAGTATCGCTTGTAAGAGTTTCAAGAGTCTTTTGATATCCTTTCATACCCAGTCATGATAGTATCACCTGTTTACCTGTGGAATGTTTCAAACAGGTGTTTTTTGAACTTCCCACTTTTTTTTCTTTTTTTTTGCCCCTGTCCCAACTTTTTTGGAATGTGCTGCAGGCATCAAATTCAGAATTAGCTTATATTTACAAAAATCAATACATTTGATAAGGTAAAACATGAAATATCTTTTCTTTGTACTGTTTTCAATTAAATGTATGCAAAATGAAATTTACAAATCACTGCTTTTTTTTAATGTGTTTTTTTCATACTGTCCCAACTTTTTTGGAATTGGGGTCTGTGCATGCTTAAACAGCTGCTGTCTGCCCCAGTGCATTGTAGTTCAGCACGCACTCCACCTTAGTCAGTAGAGGAGAAGGAACTTTCTCCAAGCAGGACTTCCATTTTGCCTAGAAACTGCAGAATTCAGGGAAATAAATTAAGCTTGTTTTCACCGTAGAACAAATTGGGCTGTGGTGAAATGTATCTGATGTCTATAAAATGCTACTGACTGCAAGCCACCCAGTTGGCAAAAAGTCCTGGCAACTTTTTAAGACAATGTTGCAGTAAAGTCGTGTAAATATTGTGGAGAGTGGCAACGTTGTAGAAACTTTCCGGCTACAAAAATGTGCTCAAGTTACTGCTGCCATTTTAATCTATTCTCTCTCTCCATCTCTTTCTCTCTCCATCCCTCCCCCTCTCTCTCCATCTCTCTCTTTCCATCTCTCCCCCCTCTCTCTCCATTTCCCCTCTCTCACTCTCTGTCTCTCACCGTCTCTCCATATCTCTCCTCCTCCATCTCCCCCTCTCTCACTCTGCATCAAAGCCCCTCTCCCCCTCTCTCTCTCCATCTCCACCCCATCTCTCCCCCTCCTTCTCTCACACACAGCCCCCTGTATGAGAGATTATCAGGGCCGCTGCTCTTCTTGCAGCATTACTAGACTACCCAGTGTTGATACTAGTGTACTTAGTATGAAGCCAGAGACTGGAGAGCCCCCAAACTACTGTACCCCTACTGCCTACTGTACCCCTACTGCCTACCGTACCCCTACTGCCTACTGTACCCCTACTGCCTACTGTACCTCTACTGCCTACTGTACCTCTACTGCCTACTGTACCCCTACTGCCTACTGTACCTCTACTGCCTACTGTACCCCACTGCCTACTGCACCCATACTGCCAATTGTACCCCTACTGCACCCCTACTGCCTACTGTACCTCTACTGCCTACTGCACCCGTACTGCCAATTGTACCCCTACTGCACCCCTACTGCCTACTGTACCCCACTGCCTACTGCACCCGTACTGCCAATTGTACCCCTACTGCACCCCTACTGCCTACTGTACCTCTACTGCCTACTGTACTCCTACTGCCTACTGTACCTCTACTGCCTACTGTATCTCTACTGTATCCCACTGCCTACTGCACCCCTACTGCCTACTGTACCCCTACTGTACCTCTACTGCCTACTGTACCCCTACTGCCTATTGTACCCCTACTGCCTACTGTACCCCTACTGCCTACTGCACCCCTACTGCCTACTGTACCTCTACTGCCTACTGTACCTCTACTACCTACTGTACCCCACTGCCTACTGTACCCCTACTGCCTACTGTACCTCTACTGCCTACTGTACCTCTACTGCCTACTGTACCACTACTGCCTACTGTACCCCTACAGCCTACTGTACCCCTACTGCCTACTGTACCCCACTGCCTACTGTACCCTTACTGCCTACTGCACCCCTACTGCCTACTGTACCTCTACTGCCTACTGTACCCCACTGCCTACTGTACCCCTACTGCCTACTGTACCCCTACAGCCTACTGTACCCCTACTGCCTACTGTACCCCTACTGCCTACTGTACCTCTACTGCCTACTGTACCCCTACTTTACCCCACTGCCTACTGTACCCCTACTGCCTACTGTACATCTACTGCCTACTGTACCCCTACTGCACCCTACTGCCCACTGTACCCCTACTGCCTACTGTACCCCTACTGTCTACTATACCCTACTGCACCCCACTGCCTACTGTACCCCTACTGCCTACTGTACCCCACTGCCTGCTGTACCCCTACTGCCTACTATACCCCTACTGCCTACTGTACCTCTACTTCCTACTGTACCCCTACTGCCCACTGTACCCCACTGCACCCTTTTCCCCTCCATTTCAACCCCTAAACCATCCCATTTCTCTTCATTTCAACCCCTAAACCATCCCCTCTTTCTCTTCATTTCAACCCCTAAACAATCCAAATTTTCTCTCCATTTCAACCCCTAAACCATCCCTTATTTCTCTTCATTTCAACCCCTAAACAATCCCCTCTTTTTTCCATTTCAACCCTAAACCATCCCCTTTCTCTCCATTTCAACCCTAAACCATCCCCTCTTTCTCTCAATTTCAACCCCTAAACCATCACCTCTTTCTCTTCATTTCAACCCCTAAACAATCTGAATTTTCTCTTCATTTCAACCCCTAAACCATCCCTTATTTCTTTCCATTTCAACCCTAAACCATTCTCTCTTTCCCTCCATCTTGTGTTTCTCAACCATTCCTCTCCAGCTGTAACTGGGTGTGGTGAATAATTATTCAGTTTTACTTTTTGGTTTTCTTTGGGGAAGCGTAACATTTCTCAGAGGGGTAAAAAACATGGGATAAATAAAATAAAAAATAAAAAATTAACTGGAATTTTATTTCATCCTACCTGTTTTGGAGTGTCTCAGTAGCAGGAGAAGAGGGGTACAATGATGGGTTCTGTGCAACAGACCCGTCTGTGGTTACTATGCACTGGTCTTTGGTTACTACGCACTGGTCTGTGGTTATAAAACTGGTCTGTGGTTACTACGCACTGGTCTGTGGTTACTATGCACTGGTCTGTGGTTACTACGCACTGGTCTGTGGTTAATATGCACTGGTCTGTGGTTACTACGCACTGGTCTGTGGTTACTATGCACTGGTCTGTGGTTACTATGCACTGGTCTGTGGTTACTACGCACTGGTCTGTGGTTAATATGCACTGGTCTGTGGTTAATATGCACTGGTCTGTGGTTACTACGCACTGGTCTGTGGTTACTACGCACTGGTTTGTGGTTAATATGCACTGGTCTGTGGTTACTACGCACTGGTCTGTGGTTACTATGCACTGGTCTGTGGTTACTACGGTCTGAAGAGTTGAGCGGGGCTCTTTCACAGAGACTGTGGAAGGGGGAGGATCACAGACATCACACCTGCTCCCAGGTGATGACGTGTCAAAGTGCAGGACATCTATCACCCTGCCAGCCCCCCTCCCCCACACCCGCCCCGACGTTCCCTGTCCCCCGCCCCCCGCACACCTCATCCATTCTCAGGATGAAGCAAATGACTGGACTCCCCCCCCCCCACACACACACGCGCTTGACAACACTCACACAACACACAAACAGACACATGCACACACACATGCACGCAACATACACACACACATGTAACACACACACACACACACACACCACACACACTCCCTGTGAAGTGTGGACAGAGGACTGGAGAGGGCTGTGTGTGTTGACAAAGGAAAGCCTCTATGAGAGCCCAGTGGCAGCCCCTCTTTGAGTGATTCATTTTTAAATCATTTGGCAGGTAATTACCTGTAAACAAAGAGGCCACTTTGTATTCTTGTGAACCTGTGCATTTTCTTATCAATGGATAAATGACCTTTCTGTCACAGGGAAAGAGCTTTCCGATCCGAGGCTGAAGATGGAGTATCTCTATCGCCAGAGCCAGATCTGCTGAGGAACAATTATTACTCTTTTACGTCGCTTGTTTTAAACTTGTCACAGTTTTATTTTCCTACTTACAAAAACTTTATTTTAACAGTATTTTAGGATGTTCCAAAAAAATGCAAAAGTCTCCAGTGGTTTGAACATTATCTCTCAACACTGAAACTGTGTGTGTGTGTGTGTGTGTGTGTGTGAGAGAGAGAGAGGTTTTGTGAAGATACAAATATTATATTCTACTCAAATTTAAGTACCATAACACGTTCACCTGAAATATACCTGCCTATATACACTGCTCAAAAAAATTAAGGGAACACAGTATAATACCAAGTCAATTAAACCAAACCGGTCATGTTAGATGATGTTGCAGGCAGCCACGGAGTCTCCAGACTCATTCACATCTGTCACATGCGCTCAGTGTGAACCTGCTCTCATCTGTGTAGAGAACGGGGCACCAATGGCGAACCTGCCAATTCTGGTGTTCTCTGGCAAATGCCAATCTAGCTGCACGGTGCTGGACTGTGAGCACAGGTCCCACTGCAGGACGTCGGGCCCTCATGCCACCCTCATGGAGTCTGTTTCTGACAGTTTGGTCAGAAACATGCACACAAGTAACCCGCTGGAGGTAATTTTGTAAGGCTCTGGCAGTGCTCCTCCTGTTCCTCCTCGCACAAAGGAGCAGATACCGGTCCTGCCACTGGGTTGTTGCCCTTTTACGGCCCTGTCCAGCTCTCCTTGTGTAATGGCCCATCTACCTGTGCAACCTGAATGAGCTGCAGGTACCGCCTCATGCTACCAGTAGTGACAAGAGCACTAGCAAAATGCAAAAATAGAGAAAAATCAATCAGGAAGGATAAGGAGAGTGAAATGGTCTGTGGCCACCACCTGCAAAACCATTTACTTTTTGGGGGTTGTCTTGCTGTTGCCTCTCCTGTCCACCTATTGTCACTTTCATTTGCAACAAAGCAGGTGAAATTGTTGTCCTTGTTGTGCACACTGTGTTACGTGTACAGCACGTGTGCGAGCGGATTGGGCAGCCGTGTTACGTGTACAGCACGTGTGCGAGCGGATTGGGCAGCCGTGTTGTCCGTGTTGTCCTTGTTGTGCAGTTGTGGTGCAGAGGCACTGAAGTACATGTGGAGAACACGTGCGTTTGGAGCGCAGAAGCGCAGTTTTATGGCTCGCTTTAGAGGCTGATAACGGGGCCTGACTGTCTAACGGGCCGGTGACTGAGACAGAAAACAGGGAGGCAGAGTAAAGGTGTACGGCATGAGGATCCCAGGATCCAAGCGTTTGGAATCAGGAAAAATACTGCCGCACTCTCAGCTCCCCCCACGTCCCTCTGTCAGACCTGCTGATTGGTTTAATGGTGCTTTCATTAGCATGTATGGTCCTGTCACTGTATAGATAAAAGATGACCTGGTCATTCGTTTTTCACTCATTTTGTGTACCAGGTCAGTCATATACAAATACCTTACAATTTACAATCTAGTCATTTTCAGACGCTTTTAGCCAGAGAGACTTACAAATAGTTAATTACACACGGTAATAAAACACCACTAGAGCCTGATTTAAAATCCAAACTGTTTTATGTGCAATAATGTGAGCCGTGTAGAAAGCACAGTCCCTGTCGGCTCACTGTGCTTATTGTCCAACAGAGAATTTCAGTGGCCGTCCCGAGCTGAGCAAAGCTTGCGCCGTGCGTACGGCTCGCTCAACGCCGATTGTGCATTACTGGCGGGCTGTGGGTGCCATGTCACCGTGGCGACGGGAGTGGGGGGGGAGTTGCCCCTGCTGCAGCTAAACATTAATCCCTGTTAATGCTCAGAGTCAACTTATAGTCCTTAGCAAAATCTGCCTTAATCTCTCGAGGCAAGTCCACTTCTGGACAAAAAAAGGAAAAAAAAGAAATGAGAAAAAAAACTTCCCCGGGAAGAAAGACAAAGTGCTTTGCTGAGAGCCCATATAAGCCCTTTTCTCTGGACGGGATTTAGTAGGGGGGTCTCTTTGGTCAGATTTTGGGGGACAGGGGATGTTCAGTTTTATTTTTTATTAAATGCTTCATATGTGCAGACCGATCCGTGCTGCTTATTTACAAGAAGGACTGAAACTCATCCCATCCAATAGGAGCTCTGCCTCTTTGGCTCAGCCAATCCAAACATCGGAAATATCTTTCTCTTTTATTGGAGTGGGGCTGGATGCCGGAAATTTTCTTAAATCTTCTATAACCCTTTGAGCCTTTTTTTTCACTCAGTAATTATCTCCAAATAATTAAGCCCCAGACAGTAAAGGAACTGAGTAATATCATGTATGTGTGTTCTCTCTCTTTCTCTCTCTTTTTCTCTCTCTCTCTCTCTCACACACACACACACACACACACACACACACTCCGTCTTTTTTTCACTGTTTTCTGCACATCTGAACTATACAGTTTAAAATATTCAAAGGATTCAACTATGTTTGGCACCCCTTGTAAAGATGAAAGAAAAGGGTTATAAAAAATTCACCATTTAGTGAATTAGCTTAATTCAAAAATATATTTTTTTTTAACACGTGGTTTTGTTAAAAATAATTATGTCTTGATGAGGGATTTTTTTTCTCATAATAAATTTGCTTCAATTAAAGGTTGGATTTTTCTATTTTTTTCAGTGTGAGATTAAGCTAATTCACCAAACGGTCAATTTGTTATAACCCTTTTTACTCATCTTTACCAGGAGTGCCAATAATTGTGGCGGGCACTGTATATACTGTATATATAGACATATATATATATATATATATATATACAGTTGTTATTTCTTGTTAGTTTGACAGGTAGTCACTTTCAAACAAATACAGTGTACAAATTTTCCCCCAAAGAAAAATTTAGCTCCAGTTTTGGAGAAAAGAAAGAGGTTAAGCAGAATGTATGCATTCAGGTCCCGCCTTTCCCATGCTTATCAGATTCAGATGCAAGAGCTGCTGTGGCATACAGTATATTCATTCATTCATTCATTCTATGACAGGGTGAGGAGCTGATGAACCCTTTGAAGAGGAGGTGCTTTGGAATGGTTTTTTTCTCTAAGTCTAGAACTCGATTGCTTGTTACATCAGCAATAGAACATTGTAATCACATATTTATGATAGTACACTTTCAAGGGCTAAATAAAAAGGAAAGATATTGAGTTGAGGATAAATGGCACGTGTACAGCTTAAATAAAGTAATGGAATCTTTAATTTGTACTTGTTCCACGGTTGTATACGTTAAATTATATAATGTGTATGAAAATGATTAAATACTCGTCTTCACATGCTGTTTCACTTATGAGCTTGGGATGGGGGTCCGCATGGTGGAAAGGGTAGTGTGGTTAAAGTCTATAATTTCATATGTTGTACAGTATGTAGCATAATATATATATATGAAACATTGCTTGGCAACCGAGAATGATTCTGCTGAAAAATTGCTCCCTCCAACATCACCACCCCCCCCCCCCCCAAAAAAAAAACCTGCCAATTACATAACTAGAGAACGAGCCAGAATGTCTGAAGGACTCACTCCTTTTTTTAAAAACAAGAGAATCGTGTCGTTCCTTTTTCATGTGAATTCACAGCGGCTCCCAGTTAACAGGGTGAGTAAATGAATGTGAGTAGAATGTAAGAGCGGAACACACCCCCTGCTCTTTGCATTGAGCCGAGCCCACAGTATGTACAGAGAGAAGTCACACTGTGTCATGTGTGTGATTTATGCTGGGCCCAGAATCGCTGTAATAAAGGACACTTGTATTTAATAAACAGAACAATCGTCGGCCCTCTGATGTGGTTCTGTGTGTATAGGGCACAGGGGCTCCCAGAATGAGGAGCATAGAGACGCCTGTCAGAGGAGACCACTGCAATTCACCTATACAGCAGATTAATGAAGGAGTCATCAACTAGATTTATTAGTCATTAACTATTATTCTTATTTTAGTACTACTACTACTATGAACCCTATTTCAACCAAGCCTATTAGTACTACTTACAATAAATAAATAAAATACATTAATAAAATACATTTAATTAAAAGTATTTATTTATTTTTTTGCTTTCACCAACTGTAGCGTAAAAAGTTCTACTGTACAAATTTTTAATTACTTTAATTACTTAACGAAAGACCAGCCTGACTTTAATTTTGTCCTGCAGGAGCAGTGGTATAAAAGAGCAGTGGTATAAAAGAGCAGTGGCATAAAAGAGCAGTGGTATAAACGAGCAGTGGTATAAAAGAGAAGTGGTATAAAAAACCAGGGGTATAAAAGAGCAGTGGTATAAACGAGCAGTGGTATAAAAGACCAGTGGTATAAAAGAGCAGTGGTATAAAAGAGCAGTGGTATAAAAGAGCAGTGGTATAAAAGAGCAGTGGTATAAAAGAGCAGTGGTATAAAAGAGCAGTGGCATAAAAGAGCAGTGGTATAAAAGAGCAGTGGTATAAAAGAGCAGTGGTATAAAAGAGCAGTGGTATAAAAGAGCAGCTGTATAAACGAGCAGTGGTATAAAAGACCAGGGGTATAAAAGAGCAGTGGTATAAAAGAGCAGTGGTATTAATGAGCAGTGGTATAAAAGAGCAGTGGTATAAAGGAGCAGTGGTATAAAAGAGCAGTGGTCTAAAGGAGCAGTGGCATAAAAGAGCAGTGGTATAAACGAGCAGTGGTATAAAAGAGCAGTGGTATAAAAGAGCAGTGGTATAAAAGAGCAGTGGTATAAAAGAGCAGTGGTATAAAAGAGCAGTGGTATAAACGAGCAGTGGTATAAAAGAGCAGTGGTATAAAAGACCAGTGGTATAAAAGAGCAGTGGCATAAAAGAGCAGTGGTATAAAAGAGCAGTGGCATAAAAGACCAGTGGTATAAAAGAGCAGTGGTATAAAAGAGCAGTGGCATAAAAGAGGTGTTTAGACTGTCAGCAGGGCAAGCTTTGGGCTAAGGATGCTAAGGATGCTCTTCAGAGACCAGACTGTGTATATACGGTGCCTCCTGCACTTTCACTGCCTCATAAAGAATGTAGTGTTTCAGTCACATTGCTTACATCTTATTATTATTATTATCATTATTATTATTATTATTATTATTATATTTGAGAGAAAAATGGCCACTACATGTGTGAATCAACACATCAACGCCACATATGACAGCCTGTGTTATAGCCACAATATATAAATGCTGGAACATCATCGTCATTGGTATTTGTAACACAAAAGAAGGTTTCAACATGTGAACACGTTAAGGGCATGCATGCTATGTTTCAGCAGCCAGTAATGAGTTAACAGTAAACAGTAATCCAGCGCACAGCTGACTTCAGCATGTCCTACTGTTGTTGTAAAGACCAAACGTTCCAATTTGATGTACCTTATGAATATTCATGAGAGGGCGTGGCTTGGAACAATTCAGTAGCAACGGATGTTCTGTACTTGGACACAGCTCTTAAAGAATATTCATAAACTGCGCCATTGCCACGGTAACGTCTGTTACCAGCAGGATTCCCCTACAACGGGGAAGTAAAGGGTATGGAAATAATGCATGAACCCACCGTCTGGGGTTTACTGTAGAGAATCTGGGTTTGAACCACTGCCTGCAAAAGGGGTGATTCCACTGTAATAATAACCCCTCCTTCCACAGGCCGGGGGCAGCGATGGCCGCAGCGATAACGCTGCGATGTGTAAGTGCAGAAGGGCAGAGTGCAACGCTAAGTAAAACTCTGAGGACTTAGAAGGTTCCCTATTTTCACTCTGTTACCACACTGCAGTGCCATAACTGCCAAACCCGACTCTCACGCCAACAAGCACCGTTAGCGGACACGTCACAGTGTCTTTCCTCCCCACTCCCGTCTAAATGACTACTAGTGCGTGCCGCCCAAGACAACGCGCAAGGCATTGTGGTCTAATTTGTCTTAGAGTGGAATCAGTAAGATGGCTCTTAATATCTGTAAAATAGAACTAACATCTTCATACAACATTTACAAATATTAATAGGACTGAAATAATTATCATAAATGACCATTATAGGTAGCCTATCTGTAAATATATCTGTATACCTTCATCAAATTTGACAGCTGTTTACCCTCTTCTTCACTATGATACATAATTCAAATAATATAATATGTCAAAAACGAGCTGTATTGTAATAATACGTATTATAAAAAGCAACCAATGATTACACTTTTATTGTCTAATCAATGCAACAGTAAAACACAAATGTTATATGTATTATATTGTATTATATAATTATAAAGATGTATTATTCACCTTTTTAAAAAATAATAAAAAATTCTTCATTAATTATTTAAACCTATCATTTAAAGTCCAACATGTTATTTAAATCCCTCTCACACTGCCTATTTCTCACCCTCTCTCACGTTTTGCAAATCCTGCTCCCCTCCTTACGTTTCAGCCGTAGCCTACATCAATTTTGCATGGCTGTGCTTATTCCACTATGTAACATTCCTTTCGGCTAACTGAAACCGCTCGAGACTTTCGGCGATAAGGCCACAAAATAAGGCTACAGAATAATAATAAAAAAACCTTTCCAAACGCAGGAAAAAAAAAGTTTTCCTCTGATGTGAAGGAGCGATGAAGCGCGGCACAGAATAGCACACAGCAGCTAATCCACGCGTAACCCTACCCCGCGAACGCCGCCGCTAATACGACGTCGAGGGGGAAGGTCTGTGTCAGCTCACAGCCCGACGTACGTTAAGCTGCCAAACATAAACACGCCAGTCCGAAAAAAAACGGACCCACGTAATTATAAAGTTTTCAAAGTAAACTCTAGCACTGACAGTAAGCTTCTTGTAAAACATAAAACGCGGACAGAGAAGAGGGCGTAATGTTGAGCGCATACCAGCACGCTAAGGTCTTCATAGACCCACTGTTTAAATGACTTTCGCTTTCACACGCCACGTATCGGGTAACAGACTGTGTTATAGAGAGTCTCTGTGGACCGCTTTGTTGCCTTATTAAACGGCTCTCGCGTTCTCTTATTATGTCAGCAATTTTGATTGAGAAGTTTCACATTACGTACTGCGCTCTCGTGCTTCTTGTGTGTATTAATTATTATTATTATTTTTTTAAACTGTGCCTGAGTCAGTTCGGTGTCTTTGCAGTTTTTACATTTTATTCAGTTTGTTTTATAGTTATGTTCAGAACATTTGGCAAAATATCTATTTCTTAAATGAATAGGAATATTGGAGGTTGTGTGAAGGTCGCATTGTAGTAGCAGATGCTGAATATGTATTAAAGCAGTTATAATAACAAAACTGTAGTTACATATCCAGGTTAACCATTCGGAGTTTTAAAAATACATTTTAATAAATAATATTCATAATAATATGTTCGATTTGACCATCTTTACATCGACCCTATTTTCCAGTATGCTATGAATATTTCAGTGGTAGTATCTCTTAGTGGTTCTGATTCTGTGGAGGTCTTTGGGAAGGACAGTGAGGGAAAGGATCAAACTCATCAGCTTCAGCACCGAATCTTTTCCTCGTTTCATCTTCTTACTTTAGTTTTTCTAGCCATGTGGAGAAGAAAGAAGAGAAAGGAAGAAAAGAAATCCCTTAATGCATGTCCAGCCTTATCTAAACGCCTCTGCGTCTCTGGGCCTTGTGAGAGCTGGGACGGACAGAGAAAATCTCCCTTTCACAGACAGGGGAATGAGTTATAGTCATATAAGAGTCTGAGAATCTCAGGGGTCTGTCGGAGTCTGCAACGTATCGCCATTACCTCGGGCCAGACAGTGGAAACACCACAGTCCTCTCTTCTTTTTCTGCAACACACTTATCTTTTCGGCCCAATTCCACACAGTATAGCCGGTGTATATGAACTGGGAGAGACACAGCTTTAACAACCAGGGTCTGTATCACATAGCCGTGCCGATAAACTGGCAGAGTAGAGAAACGGTTGCATTGAAAGACGCACGGCCGATATTGAGACTTTAATTTTACATTAGCTAGAATGAGAAGGTTAGAAGGTTTTTATTAGGCTTCAGTGAGAACACTGCAGACTGCAATATGGCATATATAATAATAATATAATATACTCTGAGCTCATCCATGTGGAATCTAAAGCTTATTATGTAAATACAATAAATGTGCTTCTCCAGTGCAAAGTCAGGTTGTCATTTCAATCCAGGGAGTTTCCCGAGTCTTTGCTGAATATAAATGATGGCCAGGATTTGAATTAAATCTGTAATATATGGAAACTGTTAATAAACACATGTATTTCCAAACCTAGAATACACAAAGATGAAACACATATTTCTGAAATTGCACGGTACAACTGTCCAGTAAATATTCAACATAATATCTGTATCGACTTTAAAACAGAATCATTGCAAAAGCAGCCAATCAATTTGGCAAACAGTTTTTACTTTCTTGTAGAAATCATTTTCAGACAAAATGCATAACAACATTGACAGCAACAGCTACAATAGGAAAGTGCACGCACACACACACACACACACACACACACACACACACACACACACACACACACACACACACACACACACACACACACAAATTATGCATTTAATGTATACTAAATGTACTTTAACATCAAATAATAATGAGACTTTTTGTTCATTCTCCTCTCTCCCTCTCCCGGCTGATCCCATGTTCCCAGCTCTCTCCACATTAGTCTTACTTTAATAGACTGGGATGAATCCGGCAGATAAATCTATGACCGGAGTGGAAAGTTCACGTAGATAAAATCAAACAGATGTTGGCAGGAGAGGCTCTCCGCGACCCGTAAAAGTGCTATCATCAAAGCCCCGGGACTCATTTGTTTTGAGTTATTACTTTGTTACCGAAAAGGCCACAGCGGCCTGTTTGCGGAGAAATGGGATCTGTTTATGTGAAAACAGACGAAAGGGAGCCTGGGCCCCTGAGCTCAGAGAAAGTGTGCGGTGAGAGAGCGATGACAGGCCCGACCAGCTGAGAGACGGCTTGACTGACAGCTGTCAGACATGGGCCCTGGCACTGCGGCTGGAAAGGCTAGTTGGATGTCAATGGCAATTAATAATAATAATAATAATAATAGAAAAAAATGAAAGAGAGAAGAATGGGAAACAATGGAGTAAATTAACCAAATAATTTAATTTTGTTATATTAAGGATTTAGTTATTAGTAATGATTTATCTACAGATGTGATGCGCCACAATATCCAGAGAATTTCTGTATTTAGTGAAGAAAACTTTAAATAAATTAATATCTCCTGAGTGTATCTCAGGAGTGTGCTTTTTTCTTCTCTCACACATTTTCTTTGGGAATTCGTGTTCGTTTTTGTTTGCTCTCCTATATTCTAATGCACAATAATCTAACAGCTTGGTGAATGCAATAAAGTGGTTATAAAAATCATAACCAGTCTGTTTTCATAATTTATTATTTGTGTATGCCCATGTATGATTTTTAATTATCTTAAAAGTTTATTTAAGATGTTGGAACTGGATACGGTTCTGGGGTTACACTTTCAGAACCGGGTCACTTCAGGATTAAACGGTTCTTTAATCTAAGCGATCCTTATGAAGATTGCGGCCCGATCCTGGATCCAGAACTGAAGCCCAGTGAACGATGCTTTTGCAGAGAGGGAGGGAAGATTTTCTCACTTCATATCAAATACTGTGGATTTGCAACTGTCACAATATTTCGCTTGTCACAGGTTTTGTGGAACATCGATGTCTTTTTGTTTGAAAAAAGTGATAGACACGCCTTTCTGATATGCTGTAGGAAACAGGTACCCAACTGTACAATTTAGACCAGTTTTCATTACCTGAAAATGTAAAATTGCCATGTTGATACAGCGTTCCCTGTGCAGACAAATTACAATTAATTATTTTTCAAGTCACAATAAATTTCATATTATAAATCACACATTCCATGGAAATTACTGTTTATGCAAAACTGTAGCAGGATATGTTCGTGCATTATATTTAAATGTAAATTAGAATTTTATTTATGAACAATAGTTTTTTTTTGTTTTTACCTGTGTGCTCTCTTAAATCATACCAGACAGCATTTTGAGCGAAATCACAGTCGATCACAATAAAGATCCTGTCCTGTGTCTATGGCCTGCATTCAATCAACATCTGTCCTTAAAAAATGTTCAGTACCAAACACTAACACAAAAAAACCTTCTTGTGCATTTGTATTTGCATTTGTGATCAGTGTATTTGTGAAGAAAGTAAAATCTGGATTCTACCTAGTTTAACCTTGTGATATTGTGATAGTGCTTATCGATATTTTGTGATGATTTTTAAAAATTATTTTTCAGAGCAATCATTCAAAATGTCCCCCATTCTAAAAAATAATGATATAAATCATTATAAAAATTTAAAAAAGAAATTCTTCTTTAAGGAATACATTTTCCAAATGTACCCTGAAAGTATAACGATAGCATTCTATTTGGGTACTAAGTAAAAAAGGTACAAATTAATTATGTATTGCTGGCTAGGTGTACAATTTTACCTATAGGGTACCACTCTACACTTTACGTATTGCATGCTTATTTTTATTTTGTATGGACCCCAAGAAGTGTCACTGTTGTGCAGCTAATGTTGTGCATCTAATGGAAAAAAAAGTTAAATTATTTGTATGTATTTGCCTGATTTTTATGATGAATTTTATGTCAAAATTGTATAACACCTATTATGCAGCATAAATCAACTCAAAACACAAATGCACACCCATCATACAACTGTCTCCTCAATGCCTGCCATGTTGCTATTTTATAATTACATTATGTACAAGATAAAGGAAGATATTAAAGTGCATTCTGATATTAATAATGTATTAATGTGCATTCTGTCTAATGTGTTTTTGATCTTATTTTTCTAAGAAAAGAGACATGAAGTGATGTGACTTTCGTACCATCTGTTATGTTCTGAATGCCAGTTTGAACAAATCAACTAAAAACAATCACGTGTGTTTCCATCCCCAAAATTATTTATTTTCAATGTGAATTGATTTACTATTTTGCATTCATGAAAATGACAAGAACAAAGACATTTTATCTATACAATGCATTGACAGTACTGTAGGCATATCACCTATTTTCAATTCTAAGCACACATGATCTTTTGATTATATTACACTTATATATGATCAGCAGAGTGTGTGCATGTGTATGCACATGTGCGCTTGTGTACGTACGTGTGTGTGTGTGTGCGTGTGTGCGTGTGTGTGTGTGCGTGTATTTATGCAGACACACTTTTTGCATCACACACATGTGGTGCTGGTCTTGGAGTCATTAAAAAAAGGGACAGACCTCAAATCTTACATCATCCTTTCTGCTTCTAGGTGGATCCATGAGGGAGAGCGGGGCTAATGTCGTCATGGATATGGGACCCATGGTTACAGTGAATCTGATGGGCCCTGGGACCATGTTAGGGATGTTGGCAGCTGACAGTGTACCCTTTCTTTCATGTGGGGTTGGGGATCATTATATATATATATGACAACTGGACAGACAACTGGATGGAATAAAGTTTACTCAGACAGAGTATATCTGATCCCCTTTTGTGTATATGACACCGTTAAAGTTAAATTTACACTGATTATTTTTCTGTGCATGGAGGTAGTAAACTAGTATCAAAAGCTAGTCTCATTTTTCCACCATAAGCTCATCTTTCATATTAGATTTGGTGAAAGCCGCACACCGGCTGGAAGTACAGAGATGTGCCCCGCTTCAGATTTCAGTACTTTTCAAAGGCATGTACTGGAGGAGAACGCAGGGCCTTCTCTGCGTGCGGCCAACTGTCAAAAGCACTTCCACATTCGGGACAAATCCTACAGCAACAGGTACATTTCTACAGCAAATTCAGCAAAGCTTAACTTTCTCTCAAATTTTTTGATTGCCAGTATATATTTCTTTGGAAGATGCATGCTAAAAATCAGTTGAATGATACAATATAGAATTTACCTTGTTATTTTATCATTAAATATCATGGCACTAGCTAGCTATCAGTTTTACCCATTATTCAAACCAAATTAAATTTGTCCTTACCTTCGGCTCATTAATAAATGCAAGTGTTTGAGTACAGGCATCGTAAAACTTAGAGAAAAAATATTTTCATTGGAAACGTGTTCCCTTATTAATTTTAAGTCAAAATTTAAAAATCCAGTTAAAGTTAATTGAATCCAGGCCTAACCCTTATGTTTCAGTTTTGGGTCAGAATAAAAGGACATTTCTGATTGGAGCAGGTTCACGATGTTTCTGGGACCCCTGACCAGACTTTGCAGCTGAATGCTTTTATTCGGGCACTTTTTACACGAGGTGCTGCGAACTGAAGCGTCTGCTAGGCTTGTGCTCTACTTTGTGCTCTACTTTGTGCTCTACTTTGTGCTCTAGGTTTGTGCTCTAGGTTTGTGCTCTACGTTACTTTGTGCTCTACTTTGTGCTCTAGGTTTGTGCTCTACTTTGTGCTCTAGGTTTGTGCTCTACTTTGTGCTCTAGGTTTGTGCTCTAGGTTTGTGCTCTAGGTTTGTGCTCTACTTTGTGCTCTACTTTGTGCTCTAGGTTTGTGCTCTACTTTGTGCTCTAGGTTTGTGCTCTAGGTTTGTGCTCTAGGTTTGTGCTCTACTTTGTGCTCTAGGTTTGTGCTCTAGGTTTGTGCTCTACTTTGTGCTCTAGGTTTGTGCTCTAGGTTTGTGCTCTAGGTTTGTGCTCTAGGTTTGTGCTCTACTTTGTGCTCTAGGTTTGTGCTCTAGGTTTGTGCTCTAGGTTTGTGCTCTACTTTGTGCTCTAGGTTTGTGCTCTACTTTGTGCTCTAGGTTTGTGCTCTACTTTGTGCTCTACTTTGTGCTCTAGGTTTGTGCTCTACTTTGTGCTGGTGAGTAACCTGGCGGTTATACTACCAAGGTGTGAAAGTAGCACCCGCCACCAGCCGAATGATAGAAAAATCTTGATTGTGGCTGATAAGATTTTATACTCTAGCAGCCACTATGGCAGGTTACCAACCAGGTTGTGTTATATTGTAAAAGGTAATGTGGCTGGTAGAATGTTGAAAAATGGCTGGTGATTTTTAGAATCCACAAACCACTCTGGCCAGTGGGTGAAAATGTTAGTTGAATGCCCTGAATGCTACTATCAGTTCTATAGCCGTCCTCATAAGGATATTCCCATCAAACGCTGAGGATAAACAAACAGTCAAAACAGCAAAAACATATTTCAGATCACCATAGGGTAACAAATTAATTAATTAAATATATATATTTTTTTCTTTGCATTCCATGTTTCATATATCATAATTTAACAGGTAAATAAGCATGGAAGAAAATGTTATGGAATTATATTGATGGAATTATTAGATTTTAATTATTATTTACTATTTAAATTATGGCTGTTGTAAAAAATTATTAAATATTGATTGGCTGACATATTTTTAGCAGTGTACTTATGGGAAAACTGATACGTCAATATATGAGATTCATAGGAAGAAAAGTACATTCTTTAATTATAACATGTTTTCATGTATAACAATATGTGTAATGTATCAGTTACCCCTTCTCTATATAATTAATACATAAAGCAATAAAAAAAATGTAATGTCACTGTACAACATTACAATAAATGGCTTCCATAATAATGTTAATATTTTTTCTATATTAAAAATATAGATGTATGACTTAAAAAAAAATTATATTTTGAATGCACTTGCAAAATGCCACTGCCTAAATTCTGGCCGGTTGAACGCATGCCAATCAAAAGTATATTATTTGAAATTTTCTAACGTGATTTCTTTCTGTATTGTCCTGCGGAGAGACAGAAACATCACCTCTGGTGACTCCTCGTTTCGTCCTTGTCGTGCTACGACTGTGCTTATCGCCGCTGTTTCCAAGCTGCTGTCTGGCCTCACTTTTCCCTCATCTGGGCCTATATTTAACTGTGGCCGGGACTTCAGCACTGCTGGCCGCTAAACGGCTAGGTCAAACGACGTGTTTCAGCGGCTTCTGAGAAAGAGGGGTGTTACTAAAAATGCCGCGCCTCTCACGGTGACTTTGCCAGGTTTCC
>CM040400.1:2534269-2581769 GCA_022702515.1 Ilyophis sp. 1 JC-2022 | reverse complement strand
ACCTCCTACCCCACCAACATACACCAGAGTCCCTAAACCCCCTACCCCACCAACACACACCAGAGTCCCAAAACCCCCTACCCCCTACCCCACCAACATACACCAGAGTCCCAAAACCCCCTACCCCACCAACACACACCAGAGTCCCAAAACCCCCTACCTCCTACCCCACCAACATACACCAGAGTCCCTAAACCCCCTACCCCACCAACACACACCAGAGTCCCAAAACCCCCTACCCCACCAACACACACCAGAGTCCCAAAACCCCCTACCCCAGCAACACACACCAGAGTCCCAAAACCCCCTACCCCACCAACACACACCAGAGTCCCAAAACCCCCTACCCCACCAACACACACCAGAGTCCCTAAACCCCCTACCCCAGCAACACACACCAGAGTCCCAAAACCCCCTACCCCACCAACAGACACCAGAGTCCCTAAACCCCCTACCCCACCAACACACACCAGAGTCCCTAAACCCCCTACCCCACCAACACACACCAGAGTCCCAAAACCCCCTACCCCACCAACACACACCAGAGTCCCAAAACCCCCAACCCCCTACCCCACCAACATACACCAGAGTCCCAAAACCCCCTACCACACCAACACACACCAGAGTCCCAAAACCCCCTACCCCAGCAACACACACCAGAGTCCCAAAACCCCCTACCTCCTACCCCACCAACATACACCAGAGTCCCTAAACCCCCTACCCCACCAACACACACCAGAGTCCCAAAACCCCCTACCCCACCAACACACACCAGAGTCCCAAAACCCCCTACCTCCTACCCCACCAACATACACCAGAGTCCCAAAACCCCCTACCCCACCAACACACACCAGAGTCCCAAAACCCCCGACCTCCTACCCCACCAACATACACCAGAGTCCCTAAACCCCCAACCCCCTACCCCACCAACACACACCAGAGTCCCAAAACCCCCTACCCCACCAACACACACCAGAGTCCCAAAACCCCCAACCCCCTACCCCACCAACACACACCAGAGTCCCAAAACCCCCTACCTCCTACCCCACCAACATACACCAGAGTCCCAAACCCCCCTACCCCAGCAACACACACCAGAGTCCCAAAACCCCCTACCCCACCAACACACACCAGAGTCCCAAAACCCCCTACCCCACCAACACACACCAGAGTCCCAAATCCCCCAACCCCCTACCCCACCAACATACACCAGAGTCCCAAAACCCCCTACCCCACCCCCACCCCTACCCTTGCCAAAGTGACTTAAAAAGTAGCATTTAACCTGTGTAGAAAACCAGCACTGGAGCAAGAGATAAGTATAGAAAAGCAGCACTGGAGCAAGAGATAAGTATAGAAAACCAGCACTGGAGCAAGAGATAAGTATAGAAAAGCAGCACTGGAGCAAGAGATAAGTATAAAAAACCAGCACTGGAGCAAGAGATAAGTAAAGAAAAGCAGCACTGGAGCAAGAGATAAGTATAGAAAACCAGCACTGGAGCAAGAGATAAGTAAAGAAAAGCAGCACTGGAGCAAGAGATAAGTATAGAAAACCAGCACTGGAGCAAGAGATAAGTAAAGAAAAGCAGCACTGGAGCAAGAGATAAGTATAGAAAACCAGCACTGGAGCAAGAAATAAGTATAGAAAAGCAGCACTGGAGCAAGAGATAAGTATAGAAAACCAGCACTGGAGCAAGAGATAAGTATAGAAAAGCAGCACTGGAGCAAGAGATAAGTATAGAAAACCAGCACTGGAGCAAGAGATAAGTAAAGAAAAGCAGCACTGGAGCAAGAGATAAGTATAGAAAACCAGCACTGGAGCAAGAGATAAGTATAGAAAAGCAGCACTGGAGCAAGAGATAAGTAAAGAAAAGCAGCACTGGAGCAAGAGATAAGTATAGAAAAGCAGCACTGGAGCAAGAGATAAGTAAAGAAAAGCAGCACTGGAGCAAGAGATAAGTATAGAAAAGCAGCACTGGAGCAAGAGATAAGTATAGAAAAGCAGCACTGGAGCAAGAGAGATAAGTATAGAAAAGCAGCACTGGAGCAAGAGAGATAAGTAAAGCTACAATCAATTCAGCGTTCAGAAGCAGACCTCACTAAGTCAGCACTAATAAACAAACTGCTTAAAAAACGTCTGTAAAATCCACTCAGATAAAATCTAACCGATACTGGAGAGTCTTAGTTTGAGTCTATGAGATAAGATAGAGTCTCCAAAAGTGTGTATGAGATTATATACATTCTGTTGAATTAATCAGGGTTGATTTAACAGAGTTTTGCTGTTTGTTCAGTATGGTCTGACTGCCATCAGAAATTGTTTTCAAATGCAAATAAATTGTTAATGTTAATGCAAAATAAACATTATTATTATTACAATTATTATTACCAAAAAAATGATGATATAGTCCAGGCAAATCACTCACACCAAAACCTGCATTGGCTGGATCTGCCATCTGGGACCTAAAAGAGGTTATTCTGATTTTATTCACCTTTATTATGGTTATTAAAGCACCAATAAGCAACACCGCACAAAGCAGAAGGGTGTAAGATTCTGTGCGGAGAATGAATCTCCCCTTAAATACTTTACAGCGTATCGCTGATCACACTTGATGGCTCCATCCTTTTTGAGGTTCATACAACTTGTCCCATCAGTAGATGCTCACTGAAGTGTCTAAATGTGCAAGTAATCACGATACTGGGCGCTTTCTCAGGGAGTGATTGTTCTTTTTTTCAGAATGACATTCCACCCCTTCTTTAAAATGAACAAATTATTCATCTGAAAAATGACTTTTTTGAGTCACCTCACACCCCATTGCTCACTCATGTTTCCCTCCTCTAACTGATTTATATAATAATACCACACCCTTCCTTAACATGTCACTCATGTTTCCCTCATCTAACTGATTTATATAATAATACTACACACTTCCTTAACATGTCACTCATGTTTCCCTCCTCTAACTGATTTATATAATAATACCACACCATTCCTTAACATGTCACTCATGTTTCCCTCCTCTAACTGATTTATATAATAATACCACACCATTCCTTAACATGTCACTCATGTTTCCCTCCTCTAACTGATTTATATAATAATACCACACCATTCCTTAACATGTCACTCATGTTTCCCTCCTCTAACTGATTTATATAATAATACCACACACTTCCGGTGAAATTAGAGTTCCTGGTTTAACAATCACAAAAATCCCCAAAGACAGACAAAATGAGAAGAAGAAGATACACTGAGAACTTTTTTTGAACCACTGATGGTTTACATGACCGATGTTTGACCGTATCACAGCCATGATCACGAAGCCCATGTGGTTCTGGTTCAGATTGTATCTGGTATGCGACTCACTGAAAATCAAAGACCAGCTGTGCTGACTGGAGCACACTCTGACCTTTGACCTTGTGCAATTGCCCTCATTCACCTGTTCACCCTCTCGCTTTCATTCTGAACTAATGGCTAAAGCTAAATGTGCATTTCACTCTTCGGCTTGTCTTTTCCGTGCTTTATTTGTTCCTGTCTCTCCTGTGCAGCCCTAGCTGTTCACTATTCAGAGAAGTTTGACATGAATCACTGCAGTCTAAATGCATAAGAACATTCATCTCACATCTGGGACATCTTCAACTGCCAAACATTCCTTTAAGAATATCAATTATGCCCTTTGTGTCATGTGAGTGTGTGTGTAGATACATGTGGATATGCGAGTGTGCGTAGGTCCACATGTACGTGTGTGTGTATGTGTGTGCGTGTGTCCACATGTACGTGTGTGTGTATGTGTGTGCGTGTGTCCACATGCTCATATTTGTGTATGTGTGTGCGGGTACCTATGCATAATATGCATGTGTATTTATGTGTTTACAAGCGCGTGAGTGTGTGTGTGTGCGTGCACGCGTGAGTGTGTGTGTGCACGTGTGTGTGTGTGTGCACGTGTGTGTGTGTGCACGTGAGTGTGTGTGTGTGCATGTGTGTGTGTGTGTGTGTGTGTGCACGTGTGTGTGTGTGCAGTGTGTGTGTGTGTGTGCAGTGTGTGTGTGTGTGTGTGTGTGTGTGTGTGTGTGTGTGCAGTGTGTGTGTGTGTGTGTGCATGTGTGTGTGTGTGTGTGTGTGCACGTGTGTGTCTGCCATAAATATAAACAGCTTTATGAGGATAACATAATCCGGAAATATTGAGTTCCTACATTCATAGCAGGACCTCAGAGGTTCTTAATGTGATTTACACAGACAGACACTGAGAAGGTGTTGATTGTCCAGGCAATGATCACGAACATTAGTGAAGGACAGACAGACGGACAGCTGAGGGTTTAGGGAATGCCTGGCCAGTGCTAACGCTCGCACGGCCGGGTGGAGGCCAGCCTTCAAACTCCTTTTTCCGGCTCCACTTCCTCCCTAATCTCCTCTCCATAAAACCCTATAAGCTCAGGGAAAGCAGTTGGACGGGAGGCGGCAGAGCCAAAATGGCGGTCCGTCCTAATAAAGACACCAGTGCGTGTCAGTGTCAGGGATCTGTATTACCCTGTACTGAATAAGAAATGTGACAACAAAACATACACTTTCCACTGCACTGATTAGACCTGGCAGCAAAGCCCAGATGTTTGTAACAGAAAGAAATGTGTAAAATGACCCATGTACGAGATCAGATTTAACTGTAAACAGAGGGGCGAGAGAAAGAGTTTCCTCAGACGTTATAACGTCATCATTACAGCAGACAAACATATTTAAATGTGTGTTCGACAGTGCTATTTAAATATGTGTTCGACAGTGCTATTTAAATATGTGTTCGACAGTGCTATTTAAATATGTGTTCGACAGTGCAACCTTAATAGATTTTTTTCATTTCCTCAAGTGCAGAACAACTAAACCCTTCACCACAGACCTTGAGTAGTTTGACTTAATTACTTTGACCTCAGCAAAAATGAGGTTCCTTCAGTCTAAGACCAAAATGCACGATCTATTAGCAACTATTCTTTTATAAAACAATAACATATAACTTCTATGAACCAAGAGAAAAATCATAGAATAGGGGAAGATATCACACTATCACTGGCCAAATGGTTCAAAAACGTTTTTTTAAGGTTGTGTTTGTTTCCACTGGAAACCGTTTGTAACTTTTCCTTCACCTCCAAGGACCCTCATTCATCAGCGGAGCTGTGGGAGTTTCACCTTTTCGCTGCGATCCTTCTTATGGTTATTAACATGCAGAAGCAGCTGGAGGGATTTCAGGGGGAGATCTGCATCTTCCTGTCTCACAGTTCAACTCTCCCTGTCCTCGCACATCAAATGATCTCAGGGTCCTGCCGCCAAACCTGTCAGCAAAGCTACGTGGCCGTGGCACGGGCCTGTGTGCGGGTACGTTTAGGGAGTGTTTAGTTTGTGTTGTCATTTGGGAGGTGTGGATTATGCTCTAGTTTTAGTTTTTTCCTCTGACATATTGTTTTTGCTTCATGGGTTTTCATTTGTGAGAACAAAATAATGCAATAATAAAATAACTCTATTCAGTGCCCAGTGACAACAAGAAGAGGGAGGTAGAGAGTGAGAGTGAGACAGAGAAAGAAAGATAGAAATGGAGAGAGAGAGAGAGAGAAAGAGAGAGAGAGAGAGAGAGAGAGAGAGAAGCAGGTAAGAGTAGCTTGCAGTAGGCAGAAGTTACCTGAAGTTACCTTCATTGTAAAAAGAAATCCAGTTTCCAGCCTAAAAAAAGATTGATATTGATGTTGTGTGAGAGAAAGAGAGAGATTTTTGGCTTTCTCTGAGATGAAACAGGAAGTCAACAGACATTGACAGAGAGAGAGAGTCAAAATCCTAAGTCCTAATGTGACCTCCACAGATATATAGTCTGAGTAATGCTGCATTCACACTTACAAAATAAGTGAAGTGAAAACATCTCTATTCTCATCATCATCATCTGTTGCTAAGACACCAAAATGTAAATAAAACAGTGTAAGCCTCATGGGTACGATTGATCTGTTGACTGAGTCCAGTGATAAATAATTGTGGATTGTGTGAACAAGTAAAAAATAATACATATTTAAATAACAAACATTATCTCAACAACAAAATACGTTAGCTAATCAAGTTCCTAGATAAGCAAGCTAGCTAACTTTAGCTATATATCCTACTGTAGTGCAGATTCACCACCAGTTACGAGGTAGCAAGCTAAAAGAGATATCAACTCCACATTCGTAGTTGATCACTTATAGTTCTTCATGCTAGAGCCTTCTATTAGGGTCTGACCATACAACACCCACTGATACTCTATAACCACAATACACCATTTATACACCATCCTCTATGTTACCAGCAAACCAATTATAACCACAATACACCATTTATACACCATCCTCTATGTTACCAGCAAACCAATTATAACCACAATACACCATTTATACACCATCCTCTATGTTACCAGCAAACCAATTATAACCACAATACACCATTTATACACCATCCTCTATGTTACCAGCAAACCAACTGACATCACATGGACTACAGCACCACAGTAGACAGATAAAGTTGACATTTTTTCAACTTGAACTAAAGTGATTTGAGTGCAAGTTTAGCCTACTGAAAAACCGGCTAAATTTGGTTGAAAAGTGAACGTTTTTTTAACCGGCTAGAATGTAGCCAGGCTAACTGGGCTAAATTGAGCTAAATTGACACTTTATTTCAAAACGTGTAAAAACGCCTTGAAATTTGTGATTTAGACCCCACTAGATGTCTAGATTCTGGCTTTTGCTCACTAGCTTGCTCCCTGTTTAGATCTTACTGTCAGACCATTCGGTAAAGTGGAATATTCTTCATTAGAGTAAACGCTGCTGAACCGACATACATTTAACCCTAACCCTAACCCTATCACACTCACATTCACTATGAGTAACACACATTTAGACTGTGTATCACACACATTCATTATGAGTAACACATATTTAGACAGTGTATCACACACACATTCACTATGAGTAACAGATACATTTAGACTGTGTATCACACACACATTCACTATGAGTAACAGATACATTTAGACTGTGTATCACACACACATTCACTATGAGTAACAGATACATTTAGACTGTGTATCACACACATATTCACTGTGAGTAACAGATACATTTAGACTGTGTATCACACACACATTCACTATGAGTAACAGATACATTTAGACTGTGTATCACACACACATTCACTATGAGTAACAGATACATTTAGACTGTGTATCACACACGTATTCACTATGAGTAACAGATACATTTACACTGTGTATCACACACATATTCACTATGAGTAACAGATACATTTAGACTGTGTATCACACACACATTCACTATGAGTAACAGATAAATTTAGACTGTGTATCACACACACATTCACTATGAGTAACACATACATTTAGACAGTGTATCACACACACATTCACTATGAGTAACACACATTTAGACTGTGTATCACACACATATTCACTATGAGTAACATACATTTAAACTGCATCTCACACACATTTACTATGAGTAACACATTTACACTGTATCTCACACACATTTACTACGAGTAACACACACATTTACGAGGAGTAACACACACATTTACACTGTATCTCACAATCATTTACTACGAGTAACACACACATTTACTATGAGTAACAAAAACATTTACACTGTATCTCACACACATTCACTATGAGTAACCCACACATTTACCCTGTATCTCATACACATTTACTATGAGTAACACAAACATTTACACTGTATCTCACACACATTTACTATGAGTAACCCACACATTTACACTGTATCTCACACTCACACACATTTACTATGAGTAACCCACACATTTACACTGTATCTCACACACATTTACTATGAGTAACCCACACATTTACACTGTATCTCACACACATTTACTATGAGTAACACACACATTTACACTGTATCTCACACACATTTACACTGTATCTCACACACATTTACACTGTATCTCACACACATTTACTATGAGTAACACACACATTTACACTGTATCTCACACACATTTACACTGTATCTCACACACATTTACTATGAGTAACACACACATTTACACTGTATCTCACACACATTTACTATGAGTAACACAAACATTTACACTGTATCTCACACACATTTACTATGAGTAACACACACATTTACACTGTATCTCACACACATTTACTATGAGTAACACACACATTTACACTGTATCTCACACACATTTACACTGTATCTCACACACATTTACACTGTATCTCACACACATTTACTATGAGTAACACAAACATTTACACTGTATCTCACACACATTTACTATGAGTAACACACACATTTACACTGTATCTCACACACATTTACTATGAGTAACACACACATTTACACTGTATCTCACACACATTTACTATGAGTAACACACACATTTACACTGTATCTCACACACACATTTACACTGTATCTCACACACATTTACACTGTATCTCACACACATTTACTATGAGTAACACAAACATTTACACTGTATCTCACACACATTTACTATGAGTAACACACACATTTACACTGTATCTCACACACATTTACTATGAGTAACACATTTACACTGTATCTCACACACATTTACTATGAGTAACACAAACATTTACACTGTATCTCACACACATTTACTATGAGTAACACACACATTTACTATGAGTAACCCACACTAATTTAATGTGCGTAAGCCACACGTTTGGCCTGAGTAACCAGGGCATGCTAAACGTAAGTCAGGCATGCTAGCAGAAGCTGTGCTCCTCATGCCCTTGCAGAAGGCCTGTATCTGCAGTGTGGGAAACTGCTACTTTCTCTCCAGATGCACACAGAGGTCAGAATCTCAGCAGCGAGCCTGGGGCTGTTATTCTTCCCCCCGAACACCTTCCCAGCAGCCCACAATCAACCCACGCTCCTCTGTTTCAACTTTAGAATTTGTCAAACCCCTTAAAAGCTAATATAACCTAGGCCCTTATATTAGAACCTTCAAAACGCCGCTCCAAGCTATTTAATCAGGAAGTAATTAAAAGCTCTGAGTCCAGGATCTGGACACCAAGCTGGATAGACTAGATGAAAATGCTCTAATAGTCACAAAATACAATACATTTATATTTATATACTTATAATATACATTTAATTTATACAGGTTACAATTTCATACACATTTCAAGCACATTATATAACCTATCCAATTAATACTCTCATTTTCAGAAGCACATAATAATTCATACGTGATATAATATAATCTTATGAATAATAAATTGAAATGAAAAGAAATGTTAAAGATATGTTTAACCCTTCAATGGGGATTATGCTCATAAAATATGAATTCATATATCACTGAGACCATCTCCCCAGTGTGAGAATGTTCTATGTTACCATCTCAGGGCGTGCATGCCTGTTTGTTTGTTGTTATTTATTTAAGTGAAGAGTAAAATTATGTTTTGGAAATATAATTTATATTCTACTATTTTGATTTATATTCTTAGAATAGCAAGTCTAAGTAAGCAGTTAATAATTCAATGCTCACACACACAACATGAGTTCTGTAATCAAGAATGCAGATGAGCTGTTGTGTAGGAATAATTGTTAAATCTTTACAGACAAGAGAGTGCTGTAGTTAAACTGAATCTGGGACATATTTCCCTTTTTTTCTGTATGTACACATTCCTACCTTAATTTAATTAATTAAAGACATGTTTGCTTTGCAATGGAAGAGTAACAGAAGAGTGGAATAGTGGAAATTCTGGTGTACACACATCCCTGCGTTGCTAGTACTGGTTTGCACGCATCCCTCTGTTTGTAGTGCAGGTATTATAAAGCTTTATAGACTTGTCTGGCCTGACACTCATAGAATACTGCTGTTGGAACTGAAATCTGAAACTGAACTGGTCCCGTTATACTGCTTCCTGAAATTCTACCAGCGAGAGGAGAGCTGTCAATCACAGGCAAAGATGATGTCACACTGGTCTTCATTCTCACAGTCTCACACATTGAAAACCTCATAATCACTGCCCTCTCTGGCAAAAATATGAAATATCTGACAAATCAAATTGCTTGTAAATTCTATCATCATGGTCCTTAGCTCGCAAGGTGGATGGCATTTATGCCGTGACACGTGTTAATTAATGATGAGATGTGATACTTTTTTTCGTAAAGGGGAAAGAATTGGCCCCATTATTAACGGATTCCAGGCACAAGTGCATCCCTTGTCTGGAGGAGTGGACTTGCACGCCGTTCCCAAACTGATCAGATGAGTCATAGCGAAGTTTAAGTTTATGTTGCTTGGAAGATAAAAAAATGAGTAAATACTTGATATGTCGAGTTAATCCAAGAAGCTGCAGATACATAAATCCATATTTCTCAAGTCTTCTTCCTTTTTTGGATCTCCAGGTTCCGCAACAATTTCTAAACACTTTATGATGTGCAATAAACATTTCAATTTAGAAAGTTAATTTTTTTTCTCTCGACTGCGTTACTGCCCATTTGCGTATTGTATATATACTTCTCTTTTTTACATGGACTATTGTGTATTTAAATAATTATCATGGTGTAAATAACTTTGTCACACACAGAAAGTTCTCACAGAGCCCCATGTCTACACATTTTAAAGCAGAGTAAAAATAATGATTTCAGTAAACAACAATCTTTTAGTTTTAGTTACTAAAAAAGAAAAACGTTTGTTTGAGGTTTTTCATGATTCCTCAACAAACAAACATAATCTGTGTGTCTATTACGGTCTGTTCCTCACGTCCAACAGAGTCATGAGATGGTAACATAGTCTTCTATTTAACACAAAAAAGAGAAAAGGCATTTAAATTGTGCACACAGACAAAACAAGAACGTGGCTTTAAAGTGTTGGGATTCCCTTCAGAATGCATTTATGGCTGAATGTGCGACGTGCTTCAACCGCGTCCTCAAATTTCAGTGCAATATAACCGCAAATTACACAATGGGAGCATGCTTAAGTGCTATTAGGTGTTGCAAGTTTTTTTAAAGTGAACCTCAAACATGGAACACTTTTAGCGGTTTGCTCTTTTGGCGTGGGTGGCGTTATTGTTCAGCGGTATCGTGTATCAAACGTTTTGCCTGCTGCGATTTTATGAGCGCGGCCTTGACAATGCGTAGATCTGGTTACGCTTTTGGACGGCATTGCTGGCACAAATACAGCTGCATTTCTGCGTGTGTGTGTGTGTGTGTGTGTGTGTGTGTGTGATAATAATACCGTGTACATTCACTTTCTGGTAAAATAATTTCAGAAGGGATTTTACGCGTTCCATATTTGCAGCGTGTGATACCTCTCTGTCGTGGAAGGGTGTTTCATTTCAAATGGCAGTTCCAAAGATGTATGTTTTTTCAGGCCCGTCACCCGGCGCTTTCAGATCAATGCTGCCCTTGCTATGGTGAGGAACTTTAGACCATTTGGTGTGGAGACGTTTTTCAGCCACCGTTTATTTTATATACAAATTTTCAGCATGACCAATTGCAGCACGAATACATATATGCTGTATGTAAAAACAGAAGCAATAGAGAAATACATTAAGGTATTTATATAGGACCAAATTGCTTCATCACGTGAAGTTAAGATTATGTTTAATGTACAGGATAAAAAAGCTACAGCTAATGTATTTCCAGTCTATCTTCCCATAACTCGCTCACACATCTGAGCAGCAGTGGAACTGGGCAAATATCTGTGCATTTGTATGGGGTTTATTTCCAGTAAGGGCCATGTACATTACAGGCACATTTTTTTTCCAACATAGTATCCATTTATACAGCTGGATATATACTGAAGCATTTCAGGTTAAGTACCATGCTCCAGGATACAACAGTAGTGCACCCTACCTGGGAATCAAACCTTTAGGCTATGAGCCCAGGTCCATAACCATCGGCTATCACCCTGACTGTCTGCAGTGAAACTCAGATCCCTTGGGAAACGGGTCACATTTCCAGGGTCTGCATGCTGAGGTCTTTACATTCTAACTCAGATGACGAGCAGCTGTGACATACAATGATTTCAGTTGCTGGTCCCTGGATTGTTAAGAATTAATCTGCTTGTGTTGGCAAGCTATAAATCCAGGGCTCCACACTGGGCCTCGGTGCAGACCAGCGGTCGCCAACCCTGGTCCTGGAGAGCCACAGGGTCTGCTGGGGTCCCTAAACCAGGTCCCAGAGAGTCGCAAGGTCTGGTGGGGTCCCTAAACCAGGTCCCAGAGAGCCGCAAGGTCTGGTGGGGTCCCTAAAGCAGGTCCCAGAGAGCCGCAAGGTCTGGTGGGGTCCCTAAACCAGGTCCCAGAGAGCCGCAGGGTCTGGTGGGGTCCCTAAACCAGGTCCCAGAGAGACGCAGGGTCTGGTGGGGTCCCTAAACCAGGTCCCAGAGAGCCGCAGGGTCTGGTGGGGTCCCTAAACCAGGTCCCAGAGAGCCGCAGGTTCTGGTGGGGTCCATAAACCAGGTCCCAGAGAGCCGCAGGGTCTGGTGGGGTCCCTAAACCAGGTCCCAGAGAGCCGCAGGGTCTGGTGGGGTCCCTAAACCAGGTCCCAGAGAGCCGCAGGGTCTGGTGGGGCCCCTAAAGCAGGTCCCAGAGAGGCGCAAGGTCTGGTGGGGTCCCTAAACCAGGTCCTAGAGAGCCGCAGGGTCTGGTGGGGTCCCAAAACCAGGTCCCAGAGAGCCGCAGGGTCTGGTGGGGTCCCTAAACCAGGTCCCAGAGAGCCGCAGGGTCTGGTGGGGTCCCTAAACCAGGTCCCAGAGAGCCGCAGGGTCTGGTGGGGTCCCTAAACCAGGTCCCAGAGAGCCGCAGGGTCTGGTGGGGTCCCTAAACCAGGTCCCAGAGAGCCGCAGGGTCTGGTGGGGTCCCTAAACCAGGTCCCAGAGAGCCGCAGGGTCTGGTGGGGTCCCTAAAGCAGGTCCCAGAGAGCCGCAAGGTCTGGTGGGGTCCCTAAACCAGGTCCCAGAGAGCCGCAGGGTCTGGTGGGGTCCCTAAACCAGGTCCCAGAGAGCCGCAGGGTCTGGTGCTTTTAATTGTCACTCAGCATTTCATTGATAAATTAAATCATATGATTACACAGGTAACTCACCGCACCTGGTTTCTTGACTCTTAATTGGTTGCCGAGTTTAAGGTTAAAACCAACTAGAAATAACCACCTTGCGGTTGTACGCCTCCGCTAACAAGTCAAGTTGCCCGGGCTCTTCACCCATTCATCGCAAAAGGGTCCTTCTACAGAAACCAAACATTGAACATTAGATGAATAAACTTTGTTTTATCATTGCAAAGACAGTCTTTATTTATTGAACATATACTTTTGAATATAAAATGTCATCACTTCATCATAGTATCCGATGAGACCAGGGGTGTCGCACTCCAGTCCTGGAGGGGGCGCTGTGTCTGCAGGTTTAACTCCAGTCATGGAGGGCTGCAGTGTCTGCAGGTTTAACTCCAGTCCTGGAGAGCCACAGTGTCTGCAGGTTTAACTCCAGTCCTGGAGGGGGCGCTGTGTCTGCAGGTTTAACTCCAGTCCTGGAGGGGGCGCTGTGTCTGCAGGTCTAACTCCAGTTCTGGAGGGCTGCAGTGTCTGCAGGTATTTGTGATTTCCTATCAAACGACAGCCATTTAAGGTCTTGAGAACAAGGTGTGTGGATTTTTTAGCCAATTAGCCAATCAATTACCTTAATTAATCACTCATGCACCGAAAACCAGCAGATACTATGGCCCTCCAGGACTGCAGTTTAACACCCCTGTATTAAACATTTGTGTGAAATTTTGTCATAATTAGCGTAGGAATTCTTGAGTTATGGCCAAAAACATCTTTTGTGAGAACACAGTGACCTTGACCTTTGACCACCAAAATCTAATCAGTTCATCCTTAAGTCCAAGTAGACATTTGTGTGAAATGTTGTCATAATTACCGTAGAATTCTTGAGTTATGGCCAAAAACATCTCAGTTCATCCTTGAGTCTAAGTGGACGTTTAGGCCAAATGTGAAAAAATTCCCTCAAGGCGTTCCTGAGACATGGCGTTCACGAGAATGGGACGGACGGACGGACAGACAACCCGAAAACATAATGCGGTAAAAACGGTAGACCAGGGGTGGCCAATTCCAGGCCTCGCGGGCCGGTGTGTATGCAGGTTTTTACTGCCACCAGTTACCACGGTTCAATCAGCTAATTAGTCATACACACAATCACCGATTCACTTGTAAATTACAGAACGATAAAATGCTACAATACACGCATTGACGCATACCGGCACAAGAACATTCATCAGCTGCTTTTCATATCGCGGATATGTAGATTAAAATATCAGATCGTGTGAACGATTGGGCTAATTAAATAATTGTTAACTGGCGGCAGCAAAAACCTGCATACACACCGGCCCGCGAGGCCTGGAATTGGCCACCCCTGCGGTAGACCGTGCTGCTCTATTGGACTAATTGTGCTGACCCCTGGTTTAAACTGTCACAGCGCCCTCCGCTGGTGGGAGTAATTGACACAGGAGCCCAGTCGTGAATAACGTTTGATTCCCCAGTTCCATCACTTCATAAACCTTTGTCTGACACACAGTTGGATTGGAAGGTCACACCAAGCGCTTTGGCGATAGTCATTTCCTCCAGCCTGTGTCCAGAGATGGCCAATAGTCATTTCCTCCAGCCTGTGTCCAGAGATGGCCAATCGGGAGTGAGTGACACAGGGAGTGAAGCCTCAGCCGAGGCAGGTGCACATGACTTTGAATTTGTCCAAGAAAGCTTCTTCTTCTTTTTCCAGACCGAGATCAATTTTCATTTTAGGCATTTGGCGGAAGCTCTTATCCAGAGAGAATTACACAGCTTGAATTCTTTACATACAATCCACACGTGAAGTCTTTTGACCCGAAGATAAAGTTCCCCGGCATCTGGGCTTACGAGCGTGATGAGACGGAAGGAACAGCTCTAAGGCTTCATTTCTGGGCCCGTTGATAGTCGCAAGTGTTTGATTGTGATGATGCGTGTACAAGTTCAAACGCCTCGTAATCTTTGAGGATCTAGGTCAGGGGATTCACTCGTAAATTACAGAACGATAAATAATTGTTAACTGGCGGCAGCAAAAACCTGCATACACACCGGCCCGCGAGGCCTGGAGTTGCCCACCCCTGATCTAGGTGCTGCACGTGTCTTGCGCCTGCGTTATGGACAGCTGTTTTGGGATCACAGGGTGGGGGGGAGGGGATTCAAGCTGGAGTTGGCCTAGGGAGGGACAGTCGGTTTATTGTCTGGTTTCATATGCTGAGGAATAATTACTGTTTTCAGTGAATAGAAAAAAATTTCCTCGAAGAGAATCCTCACCGTTGATGCAATTTCCTCTCATACGGCACGACACCTGTCACCTGTCAGCTGCCGAGGACGTGGACATCAGGAACAACGGGAACCGCGCACAGAAAATGTCATTCGAGTTTTATTAAGTTCCCAGAAAGCTGAAGGTTGTAGGAAGTTTGGCAATCTCTCAGACAGCAGCGTCTGGATTTCTCCTCTTAAAACTCGCAGGCAACTTTCCTTCAGTGAAAGCCGACCCCTTTTCTGATGTGTTTTTTTAAGGCGTCCTAATGTGGCTTTTTTTTTCATTTCTGGCCACGTTTGCGGCAAATTATTATTTTGTGCGAGGGCTGCGAATCGGGGGTTTGGCGTCCGCGGCCACGGAACGATCGCTCGGAGAGCTCGATCGCATCGCCGTGGAAACGGGGAGGATGACGCAGGTTGGGGCTGGCCCCGATGTCTGATCTGAGTCATTTGATTCCCCCCCCCCCCCACACTTCAAGTGTGTAGGCCACTAATCACTCCCCACTCGAGAATCTCACTCTCCACTCTCAATACTGCAACTGTGTTTCCAGCCCCAAGAGCCATAATGGCTTCCTGTCACCAGCTATGAGGCAGTAAAATCCCAGTTTTGGCAGAGCCCCTTCTTTTTGAAGCAGGGTACGATTTCCCACCAGGGAGCCGTTTATAAACGGAATCGGTCTGAGGTTAAGATAACAAAGAGGACGTTTCCACTCCTCCGGACCATATTGAGCCGTGATCGGAGCTGGCTTTATCGGGACTTCAGAGCAGGAGAAAGCAGAAAATACATATAAAAAGGACAGCCCACCGTATCAGGGAGAGCCAGGCCTTGGATGGAGCTGTAATTACACCGTATTTGGCCACAGAGCTGAGCACATTGGCTAAGGGGTTGTGTGGGGTCACACAAAGGTCAGCCAGACCAGATTGTGGGATGTGGTTGATGACATCATCATTGGGCACCTGTAGAAAAAACACTGCCTGGCTGCGTCCCAATATTCTTCACTCCCCATCTCCATTCCTCCACTCCCCCACTACCACTCCTCTCCTACCCAGAAGAATGCAAAACTGCCTGAACATTTCAAATACAAGTATTTGCATGTACAGTATACAATGTACCTGACATTGCGGCTTGCGTCGAGACATGAAATAATATGTAACCATTAATGCGCAATTAAGATGTAATCAGCAACATTAGATTAAAATACAAAGATCTGTTTCCGGGGCACAGAGGAGAGGAGGTGGTAGTGGAGGAAAGGAGGTGGTAGTGGAGGAAAGGAGGGTGCATTTTTCGAGTATTGGGACGCACCCCCTGTGTCTGAATCAGAGCCCAATCTACTGCGTCCTGTCTCCTGTGTAGTGTACTGGCATATGTGTGCTGTTTAATGTGCACTCTTTAGTACGCGATGTAAAGTATGCAAAACATATCCTCCATACCATTTTCCAACGTACTGTGGAAGTGTCGTAAGACATCCCGCCCTTGCATGGTCATGTCACGTGTTGTTTTGTTTAGTTTTTCTTGTTGAAGTAAAATGTCAGTGAATGTCAAAGGGAAGCTGTGTGTCATATTTATGCGACCAGTATGTTTGCTTCCTTCTTGAATAGTGTGCTCCCGAATATACTCAAACACCGGTAAGTAAATGTGTCATCCGGGTGTTTCAAGTCTACCTCAATTTAAAAATGTTTTGCCTACTCAACGACTTTCTAGTCCTATCTACTCACCAAGGCTACTCAATAGTGTGGAAGAGTGCTGATTCGGATGCGGCCTCACTGATCCTCTCTATTTAGAAGATACTGCTGTTTTCCACTGGCGCCTGATGATGATGTCATCATCATTATTGAAAAAGTGAAGACACTCATCCTCTCTATTTGGAAGATACTGCTTTTTTCCACAGGGTTTATACAGTAGACTGTGGGTTAAATAATACTCTATTCTTACTGTCTGTCACAATCTTAAAGGCGGCGTTACATCCTTTCGTTCCGTTCCTGGGCTTCACGAGGTCAGCTGAAGGCATAAAACTTTGTGTGAAACGTCAGCCAGAGAGGCTTCTGTTGAGCATGTGTTTCTGAGCCCTGCCAGAATAAACGACAGCCAGGGGAGACATTTACTGCTTAAAAAAAATAATTTATTAAATAAATTTTTTTAAAGTGTGTGATATCATCTGTTTCTTCTGAGCATAATATGAGATCTCAATTAAGCCTCATACTCATCTCCAAATATTTCAAATATAAAAACTGTCATATATGTTTAAATATTCATGTCCTAATGTAAGGCATACATTTTATATGTGATCCGGCTACGTGTCCTGCATTACAAACCCATTCCTTACATATTTCATGTCGCAATTCATTTCTCTGCGACATCCACACGTGTCCGTCTGAGCGTAAAAAAAAATAAATAAAATGAAATAAAGGAAAAGACATCAGGGTATTCCCTCTCCCAGTGATTATAACCCTAACCCTAACCCTAACCCCCCTCCCACTGGCACTCCCCTCTTTACAGTAAAATAAAATAAAATAACGGTAAGTAAAGGTAAATAGATTTTTTTTTGTGCATTGAGAATTATTAGTTGTAGAATGAAGAGGGGAGGTATTGATCGGTCTAGTCCCAGGTCATTACCGCCAACCTGGCAATCAGGACCCGGTCTACACCTGCACAAACACACACACACCCACACACACACACACACCCACACACACACAAACACCCCCTCCCCAGACACACGGGGGGTGAAGATCACACCCTGCTGCACATGAGGAGATGTTTCTGCAGCACGGGTGGGGGGGCACACACACACACACACACACTCATACTCACACACACACACACACACACACACACAAACTCATACTCACACACACACACACACACTCACACATATTCACACACACACACACACACACACTCATACACACACACACTCATACTCACACACACACACACACTCATACTCACACACACACACACTCATACTCACACACACACACACACACACAAACACTCATATTCACACACACACACACACACACACACACAAACACTCATACTCATACACACACACACACACACACACTCATACTCACACACACTCATACTCACACACACACACACACATACACACACACACACACACATACTCTCACACGCACACACACAAACTCATACTCACACACACACTCACACACACAAAACTCATACTCACACACACACACACAAACACTCATACTCTCACACACACACACACACACACAAACACTCATACTCACACACACACACACACACAAAAACTCATACTCACACACACACACTCATACTCACACACACACACACACACACACACACACTCATACTCACACACAAACACACATACACACTCAAGCACAAACACACACACACACTCATACTCACACACACACACACTCATACTCACACACACTCATACTCACACACACACACTCATACTCACACACACACACACTCATACTCACACACACACACACACACACACACACAAACACTCATATTCACACACACACACACACACACACTCATACTCATACACACACACACACACACACACACACACACACACACACACACTCATACTCACACACACACACACACACACACACACAAACACACACATTAAGAAGTCACATCAGAAGCTACAATGAATGTCTAGATTTTTGTGTATTCAGCTAATGCAGTCACAACACACTAAGGTGCATTCCTGTACACATGCATACACTCACAACACCCAGACATGCACTCTTTCTGTCTGTCTCTCCCTCTCTCTCTCTCTCTCTCTCTCTCTCTCTCTCTCTCTCTCTCTCTCTCCCTCTCTCTCTCTCTCTCTCTCTCTCTCTCTCTCTCTCCCTCTTTCAATTTCAATTTTCAATGAATGTGCTTTATTGGCATGAAATACATAGCGTAAATATTGCCAAAGCATTACACATATATACGTATTAAAATAACAATAACAACAATAATAATAATAATAATAATAATATATTTTTCATTATATATTGGGGACTTAGTTGTAAGGGACTGCAGTACACTATAATATTGAGCAAATAAGACATTGTACTTTTTATCTGTAATTATATATATGCTGGGTGGTTACTCGCTGTCCCTCAGGTTGTGACAGGCTGAAACATATTGTGCAGCGAGTGGGGCTGTTACTCACTGTCCCTCAGGTTGTGACAGGCTGAAACATATTGTGCAGCGAGTGGGGCTGTTACTCACTGTCCCTCAGGTTGTGACAGGCTGAAACATATTGTGCTGTGCGTGGGGCTGTTACTCACTGTCCCTCAGGTTGTGACAGGCTGAAACATATTGTGCTGATAATTCAGTTTACTTTGGGATTTGGTACTGGTGTTCCAATGTTCCAAATATATGGTTTGGTTTCATAGTTTGGTTGACTGTAATTGGCAGTTGTGAAGTAGTGCTGACCTGAAGCTGGTTTGTGTTAGTATTGATTAGTTCAGATATGTTCAGAACCAGCTGACTGAGGGGATACTTTCCTGGGCTAACCTCTTGGGTTTTTAGAGCTTTAGATATCTCTCTCTCTCTCTCTCTCTCTCTCTCTCTCTCTCTCTCTCTCTCTTTTAGCTTCAGTATCTCTGTCTCTACATGGTCAACTGACTATAAGCTTTTACTCAGAAATAAAATAGAAAATTAGCTATAAAGTGCGCGTGTGTGTGTGTGTGTGAGCAGAGAAAGGAAACCAACTTTTTCCGTGCATTACGGCAAACATCTGAAGTCAGCATTGGCCTGGGAAAGCTGTAGTGTTTGTGAAATATGGACAGCACATAAAACAGAAATATATAGGATAATCTAGGGCCCTGAGCACTGTTATTCATCCATCTTAGCGGCCCCATGCTAACGGGAGATGGCTGCGTGAGCGCAGTGAATAGCCTGGGGTGAGTTCTGACCCGCCGTGTTTGATCTGCGGCTGAGAAGTGAACAAGGGCCGCGTTCTCACCTGTACGTTTCTACGGTAACGAGCCCAGAGGTGTTATCGGTGAGCGAGGCAGGCCGAGCGGCCTACTCGGAATTCCTCAAGCGTCCGCTCCCCCCACCCCCACCTCCCATCTATCAAAAGACACAAGCTGAATGTGTGGAGGAAGCTGGTTTGTGGGGTGGGGGTTAGTTAGTAGCCACTCACCCTTTCATCCCAAATCTGTAAGTACCCAGACTTCCGTTTGAGGAAGTGGACCAAATTTGCATTTCTCACCAAAAAGTTTTCGATCACTGTTGGAAAGGTTCTGGAAGGTCAGTGTGTGCTCAGGTTGCATAGAGTTTTTCCCAAAGGTACTGGATTTCAGGGGTACAGTTTATTTCATTAATTCCTTTTATTCTCACTTTCCCCTTCACAAAACTTTTTCACACAAATATTTTTTCGCATTTTAGCCCCGTTTTATCCTCCAAACAAACCCTGCAGTGAAACATTATTTAACCCCTTGAATCCATGTTCTAGAACTCCATTGTTTTCACTTACCAGCAGCCTGTTACATTCAGGTAAGAACATATTTCTGATCTGACACCTTAAACTGATTCAGGTCAAGTTGGTTCATTAGTATACTGTTGTTTATTATCTTTTATTATTATATATCTTTGCTCTGGACCTTTTAGCCAAGTCACATAATGCACAGAAATCTCTCCTCCATTTGAAATGGCGAAAGGCGGTCAGCTAAATGGCATCATGGTAGATTTGTGTGTGTGGCTTCACAAAGGGCGAGAGGGCTTATGGACATACGGGAGAGGAAGGAACAGACTCGTATACGGCCGTCTGCCACGCTCTCTACCAAAAAATATGTGGAGGCATGCATGGATTCCGCTAGATTAGCGAGGCGGGCTGGTTTCCGCGGCGTTGAGCGAGTATCTTAGCAACGGGATCGCGGCGGTGTCGTGTGTAATATCCCGGACCTAATCTGTCTTTTAATTTTCCCCCGGATCGACTCGGCATCTCAGACGCACGAACCAGCTGCTTGTTTGAAAAAGAGGGAGGGGGTGGGCGTTTGGGACGGCTGGGTATTCACCTGTGGTCGGGATGTGTTTCGGACCTCAGACTGACAGATCTCTCGCCGGCCTGATTAAGCTCCGCTCCTTAGCTCACATCTTTGAAATAATAATAATAATAATAATAAAAAGACACCGGCAGAAATGTTCATAACCGCGGCGTCATTCGGAGACAAATAGAGTTGAAATTACACATACAATTGAAATGTAATCTTAAAGCCACCCTGTCCGGCATTAGCTTATTGAGATAAGTCATTTGGTGTACAACTGTGGACTCAGAACTGAATTAATCTTTCTCCAATTTCTTTTACCTTGGAGGTTTAACATTGAGATGTGCATGGGACTCACTGCTGTATAACTACATATATGCTCTGGGTTTGCTCTGAAAATCAGAAACACAATACTACATATTCCTTTCATTTTGGTGGTTCAGAAAGCTAACAATATATTGTTCTGGTACTAATGTCTATATGACTTATTTATCTGGCCTTGTGTAGGCTATATACATATAAATTAATATTAATCACGACAACTACATTTTAAAGTGAAACATTTGCGTTTTCCAAAAGCCTCAAAAGACAGAAAATTAAATTGATCAGCTCTAACACCAGCCTGCTCTCCATCAAGGTGCATCAGCACAGAGCTTTGATAACTGCTACAGCCCTGTATACGTCCACTGTACTTCAAACACTCACCACTGGGCAGATTGCTTAAGATTAAAACGTTCTCTACCACGTTCAGTGTAATGTTTTATTTGTGCAATGTGTTTTAGTTCCAATTCATTTGTTTTCATTCATACATTCGGAAACATCTGGGAATCGAACCTGAACCTTTAGACGCTCAGTCTCCTGAACATTGTTCCACACGACAGCGGAGCTCACTTTTCCAGTAATGAAGCCACGTGGCGGACACAGTGTGTGTACCCAGCACAGTCACATTACCACTCAGTACACAGTGTGTGTACCCAGCACAGACACATTACCACTCAGTACACAGTGTGTGTACCCAGCACAGTCACATTACCACACAGTACACAGTGTGTGTACCCAGCACAGTCACATTACCACTCAGTACACAGTGTGTGTACCCAGCACAGTTACATTACCACACAGTACACAGTGTGTATACCCAGCACAGTCACATTACCACTCAGTACACAGTGTGTGTACCAGCACAGTCACATTACCACACAGTACACAGTGTGTGTACCAGCACAGTCACATTACCACACAGTACACAGTGTGTATACCCAGCACAGTCACATTACCACTCAGTACACAGTGTGTGTACCCAGCACAGTCACATTACCACTCAGTACACAGTGTGTGTACCAGCACAGTCACATTACCACTCAGTACAAAGTGTGTGTATCCAGCACAGTCACATTACCACTCAGTACACAGTGTGTGTACCAGCACAGTCACATTACCACTCAGTACACAGTGTGTGTACCCAGCACAGTCACAGTACCACTCAGTACAGTGTGTGTACCCAGCACAGACACATTACCACTCAGTACAGTGTGTGTACCAGCACAGTCACATTATCACTCAGTACACAGTGTGTGTACCAGCACAGTCACATTACCACTCAGTACACAGTGTGTGTACCCAGCACAGTCACAGTACCACTCAGTACAGTGTGTGTACCCAGCACAGACACATTACCACTCAGTACAGTGTGTGTACCAGCACAGTCACATTATCACTCAGTACACAGTGTGTGTACCAGCACAGTCACATTACCACACAGTACACAGTGTGTGTATCCAGCACAGTCACATTACCACTCAGTACAGTGTGTGTACCCAGCACAGACACATTACCACTCAGTACACAGTGTGTGTACCCAGCACAGTCACATTACCACTCAGTACACAGTGTGTGTACCCAGCACAGTCACATTACCACTCAGTACACAGTGTGTGTACCCAGCACAGTCACATTACCACTCAGTACACAGTGTGTGTACCCAGCACAGTCACAGTACCACTCAGTACAGTGTGTGTACCCAGCACAGACACATTACCACTCAGTACAGTGTGTGTACCCAGCACAGACACATTACCACTCAGTACAGTGTGTGTACCAGCACAGTCACATTATCACTCAGTACACAGTGTGTGTACCAGCACAGTCACATTACCACTCAGTACAGTGTGTGTACCCAGCACAGTCACATTACCACACAGTACAAAGTGTGTATACCCAGCACAGTCACATTACAACTCAGTACAAAGTGTGTATACCCAGCACAGTCACATTACCACTCAGTACAAAGTGTGTATACCCAGCACAGTCACATTACCACTCAGTACAAAGTGTGTATACCCAGGACAGTCACATTACCACTCAGTACACAGTGTGTGTACCCAGCACAGTCACAGTACTACTCAGTACACAGTGTGTGTACCCAGCACAGTCACATTATCACTCAGTACACAGTGTGTATACCCAGCACAGTCACATTACCACTCAGTACACAGTGTGTGTACCCAGCACAGTCACATTACCACTCAGTACACAGTGTGTGTACCCAGCACAGTCACATTACCACTCAGTACAGTGTGTGTACCAGCACAGTCACATTACCACACAGTACACAGTGTGTATACCCAGCACAGTCACATTACCACTCAGTACAAAGTGTGTGTACCCAACACAGTCACATTACCACTCAGTACACAGTGTGTGTACCAGCACAGTCACATTACCACAAAGTACACAGTGTGTGTACCAGCACAGTCACATTACCACTCAGTACACAGTGTGTGTACCCAGCACAGTCACATTACCACTCAGTACACAGTGTGTGTACCCAGCACAGTCACATTACCACTCAGTACACAGTGTGTGTACCCAGCACAGTCACATTACCACTCAGTACAGTGTGTGTACCCAGCACAGACACATTACCACTCAGTACACAGTGTGTGTACCCAGCACAGTCACATTACCACTCAGTACACAGTGTGTGTACCCAGAACAGTCACATTACCACTCAGTACACAGTGTGTGTACCAGCACAGTCACATTACCACTCAGTACACAGTGTGTGTACCCAGCACAGTCACATTACCACTCAGTACACAGTGTGTGTACCAGCACAGTCACATTACCACTCAGTACACAGCTCTGTCGCAAGAAGGTTTTCTGTGTCTCCCAGCACAGTCTCAAGAGCGTGGACGAGATACCGGGAGACGGGCCATTACACGAGGAGAGCTGGACAGGGCCGTAGAAGGGCAACAACCCAGTGGCAGGACCGGTATCTGCTCCTTTGTGCGAGGAGGAACAGGAAGAGCACTGCCAGAGCCCTACAAAATGACCTCCAGTGGGCTACTTGTGTGCATGTTTCTGACCAAACTGTCAGAAACAGACTCTATGAGGGTGTCACGAGGGCCCGACGTCCTGTAGTGGGACCTGTGCTCACAGCCCAGCACCGTGCAGCTCGATTGCCATTTGCCAGAGATCACCAGAATTGGCAGGTTTGCCATTGGCGCCCCGTTCTCTTCACAGATGAGAGCAGGTTCACACTGAGCACATGTGACAGATGTGAAAGAGTCTGGAGATGCCGTGGCGAATGTTATGCTGCCTGCAACATCATCCAGCATGACCGGTTTGGTTTAATTGACTTGGTGTTATACTGTGATGATTTCCTTAATTTTTTCAGAGTAAATTCTGAAGATATAAATCCTAATTCTCTGGGCCCCATGGAATGTCTGTTCATCTGTCTTCAGTGATGTAAACCTAAAACG
Source organism: Ilyophis sp. 1 JC-2022 (assembly GCA_022702515.1). Lineage (NCBI taxonomy): Eukaryota > Metazoa > Chordata > Actinopteri > Anguilliformes > Synaphobranchidae > Ilyophis > Ilyophis sp. 1 JC-2022. The sequence continues at coordinate 2,556,657 of CM040400.1, read as the reverse complement.
TTTTCTCTCTCTATCTCTCTCTCCCCATATATACTTATATCTCCTATTTAAATTTACCAATAGATCATTATTGTTAGTCACAAGATTTTTTAAACTAAATTTATTATTTTCTCAGCTTAGTGAGAACTTTAAGTGCGCAAGATGTACAACTTTTTTTTGACATGACACGTCGATACAAAAAAGCTAAATAAAATTAATGTACAAATGATTCAATGTAAATACAGCCATCTTGGGGTTCACCCAGAACCTTACTTTACAAAGATCTGCCAATGATTTATTATAAGATGAATGCCTTCTGCTGCCCTCACTGTGCTGCGTAATGCTATCCGATCGCACAAACCCAGTCCTCCCCGCAGAACGGGAGGGGAAGAACAGGCCGATAACTCAGACGGAAGGTTCCAGAAAGCCTAAAACATGGCGGCGTCTAAAGGACCGTTTCCAGACTACGCTTCTCTGTAAGTTTATAATAATAACATCTGACTGGAGCGATGTGCGGCACACAGGGGTGGCGCAATGTCTCTTCTGAGGTCAGAACTCACCCTGAGAGGGTCACGCCCGACCCCGCCCGACCACGCCCGACCCGTTTTTTAAAATGTATTATTATTATTATTATTATTAGTTTACTGAGTGAAGCACAATAGAGATGGGAGAGTGTGTGTGTGTGTGTGTGTGTGTGTGTGTGTGTGTGGGTGTGTGTGTGTGTGTGTGTGAGTGAGTGTGTGTGTGTGTGTGTGTGTGTGTGTGTGAGTGTGTGTGTGTGTGTGAGTGTGTGTGTGTGAGTGTGTGTGTGTGTGTGTGTGTGAGTGTGTGTGTGTGTGTGTGTGTGAGTGTGTGTGTGTGTGTGTGTGTGTGAGTGTGTGTGTGAGTGAGTGTGTGTGTGAGTGTGTGTGTGTGTGAGTGTGTGTGTGTGTGTGCATTTTTGTGTCAGACACATTTCAGAAATATGTACCTTCTCTTTATTGCTCCTGTATGAACTATGGAAAGTGCAGTATAGTTCATAGTCCATATGGAACATTCTGAGGGCAGTAAATTAATCAATATCTAGTACAAACCATCCTCTTCTAATACAATCTGTTCTAATCTAATCTGATCAAATCCACATTCGTCCAATCTGTCTAATCCAAGTTAGTACATTATAATCTTAACTAAAGACAAGTTATCCCCACCCTGCCCACGTGCAGCAGCTGGGGGGGCGTCGGCACAGCTCAGCTGTGAAGGACTGCGCAGTGAAAAGCAGGAACGGCTTCCTGCGCACATTTCAGATCTGCTCGCTCGCTCGCACGCACATATCCAAACTGACAGAAGTTGCTACGGCGACGGGATTATCTGTACAGCCAAATCAAAGAGAATTTGGGAGAACAAAAAGTTGCCGAATCAAGAAAAAAGCCAGGAGACTTAAACAGTTTTGTGGAAAAAGCATTGCAGATCCACTGCAACCAGGCCGGGAGCACGAAAACAACACTTTTCCTCCTACTTAAGAGCAGGAACTTCATAGAGTGAGAAGATCCCCGCAGACCCTGGCAAACGACACTGTAGCCGATTAGAAAGCCAAGCAGCACCTGGGTCACCCATTCCATAAAAACATGGAAGACCCGGGGTTAAGGGATGAGAGCCAGAGACGATTTGGGCACATTATGTGTGTGAAAGAGGCTGTTGCTTCAGGAGATGGAATGGGGGGATGGGGGGCCAGAGCTCTAAGCCACACTGATACAGGCATAAGGACAAACCATTTCAGTATAAATATTTTATTTTATTTTTTTATAATTGCACGGCTGCCATAAAGATGCTGCCGAACCACTTTGATCACGACCGTTTTTCATCACGACCGTTTTTCATCACATGTTAGTCCTTCTGACAGCAATTATATCACAGCCAAAATTTTCCATTCAGGGTTCGTACAGTATTTCTACTGCAAAATACTTTTCAAAGACCCTCGATACAAAGACAATTTTATGGAGTTTTAAAACGCTTATATTTAATGAAGGACTTCGGATACTGTGAACATTTTTAGTTGCACTTTAACAACCTTTCCAAAATAATGCTTTCAAAATCATGCATGTTTAAGGTTTTCAATGCCCCATGGGAATACATCTCTGTCAATCTCTCAATGCCCCAATAAAACGGCGTTCCAGTGTAATGGAAGATGTCTTCTGCATCATCGTGTGTCCTTGTCTTCTTGCACTTTCGAGAAGAAGAAATGTGTACCTGTGGAGGCTGAATGCAAATACTGCAGATGTTTGCAGCCTAAAAATATTTTTTAAATATTTGTCATAACATCGAAGGTAGGTTTTCTTTTTCTCATCTCTACTTGTATTATTTTGTCAATATTTCACAACTCCAATATCTTACACTATATATATTTTGACATAATACAAGTGTGTTGGATGTTGCATGATTCAGTGAATATATTTTCTAATTATAAAAAAATAGTAGTATTTATCAAATTTTTATTAAAGGTCTTTTTGTATTGTAGTGCTCAGTATAGTAGAATGTATATTTCTTGAAGACCAGTGACTCGTGTCAAAAATCTATTTCAGATTGACTAGTCATATACAGGTGCAGCTCAAAAAATTAGAATATCGTGAAAAAGTTCAATATTTTTTGTCACACATTTCAGAAAGTGAAACTCATATATTATATAGATTCATTACACATAGAGTGAAATATTTCAAGCCTTTATTTCTTATAATTTTGATGATTATGGCTTACAGCTAATGAAACCCAAAATTCAGTGTCTCAGAAAATTAGAATATTTTGCTTTAACATATTTTTAAAGTATCATATTTAATATTTGGTCGCATATCCTTTGCATGCTGTTACTTCCTGTAGACATCAACCAACATCAAATATAATATATATTTTATTTTTTTTTTACTACTACAAGCGATACTATAACTCTCCTGCATTTGAAAACTGATCTCTATGGGATGGGGGGGGTGAGACTAGATTCAGCTGTAAATTAAGCTGGTACAGTATGGAACACATGAATGGCGAAATGGCTGTACGTCATCAAGGGTCTAAGGTATCAAACGAGCCCCAAACCATCACTCTGCGGCCAGATATGGAGTAGATGTGGATGGATCCCTTTAAGGGTTGTTTCTCCTGACTTTTTTCCCCATAGAGTTCTATAGGAAAATGAGTCAGGAGAAATAACCCTTGCAGTGATCCATCCACATCTACTCCATATCTGCCAACAGAGTGATGGTTTGGGGCTCGTTCGATAGCTCAGACCCTTGATGACTTACAGCCATTTAGCCAGCCATGTGTTCCATACTGTACCAGTGTAATTTACAGCTGAATCTAGTCTCACCCCCCAATTCCCATAGAGATCAGTTCAAATGCAGAGAGGTTATAGTATCGCTTGTAACAGTACCTGAAAATAAGATATCGAGAGTCTTTTGATGTTGATTGGTCACAGACTTCAGGAAGTAACAGCATGCAAAGGATATGCGACCAAATATTAAATATGATACTTTAAAAATATGTTAAAGCAAAATATTCTAATTTTCTGAGACACTGAATTTTGGGTTTCATTAGCTGTAAGCCATAATCATCAAAATTACAAGAAATAAAGGCTTGAAATATTTCACTCTATGTGTAATGAATCTATATAATATATGAGTTTCACTTTCTGAAATGAGTGACAAAAAATATTGAACTTTTTCACGATATTCTAATTTTTTGAGCTGCACCTGTATATATATATATATATATATATGACTAGTCAATCTGAAATATATATATATATATATATATAACAGAAGACAGCTTTTCTGCTAAATATGCTGTCACGAAGAGACAAAAGGTAAATTCCACTTTTTTATTAATTCAAACATTTATAAATACTTCTAAGCACACCTAGAAAATGAATTATGATCCCTCTTTTATTCAGATGGATAAACCCAGTAAACATGTCAATTGAATTTACATCTTGAGACATTTATGCTCTCGTTTCCTCCTGACCTTATACTCTCAGCCAGACTGTGCTAACAAAGCTAATGACTGACTAGGAAGCGAATGCTAAATGTGCCGCTGATTTTAATTACTGCTCAGATCCATAAGGTACATAAGAGCACTGATCAATCGAGGCCATCAGGAACATTTCCAATACGAATGCCAAAGGAGGATTAAAGTTATCTGGGCCCTGGTTCTTTCAACTCCCGGTTTCGGTTAGAAAATAGAAAGAAAAAAGAAAAAAAATCCATGTATTATTGAGAAAGGCTTCCTGGTGGAGAATGAGGTAGGCCTCAGGTTTGGTGTGTGTGTGTGTCCGTGCAAGTGTGTGTGTGTGTGTGTGTGTTTACTATAAACAAACAGCTTAGAGGTCTGGAGGAGCCTACAGATAATTGTTTGTAGGCCTCACACAGAGCCTGGGAGTATAGTGTTGACTGCAGGCAGCCTGAGGGCTCAGTCCCTGGGGCTCATTAGCTCTGTTTTCCCCTATTTTCTGTTCTTCTGAAGGAAAGGGAAAGATGCTTCTAAAGAGAACTACAAAGGTCGTGGAGCTGACCAGGGTATCAGCCTGCTAAAAAAGTTTTTAAATTCACCTTTTAAGTCAAACTTTAAAAGACATTTAAAACACGCAAGCTAAATCTATAGAAAACCAGTGTGGTCAGTTATTAGCTAAAATAAATAAACTATCAAAAATAATCAAGGCTATTTAATATGTAATGGTATTTTTAAAAAATACAAAGCCCTACCATGATCTTGTGGTCCGCTCCTCTGAATTTATATTAGCTATTGGTGTAAAAATAAACTCTTTAGATAAAAAATGATGTAACTGTCGGTGTTGTTGCCAACTTATATTAGAAAGTAGAAACACACAAAGTTTGCTGTTGCATACATACACACAGGCAAAAGTAGAAACACACAAAGTTCCCTGTTGCATACATACACACACGCATGCTGTATATCCAAACCACACCCGCACCCAAGAATGCTCAGAGACTGCATATCTTACTGTGACATGAGGCATAATTACAGGTCTTGTAAACGCACAAATTGCTACCACTGACAGATTTATGAACTTCGCTCAAACTGTTTTCACAGCACACGAGACAAATGTCTTTCGACATATAAACCTCTGCTTCCCAGCCGTCGCGCTACCCGTCCATACAGGACAACAGTAGCATGGAGGGAATGGGAATGGGAACAGTGTCTGCTGTTCCTGGAAAACAACGCAACGGTGTGCACAAGGGGCGGGGCTAAAGCCGTCTATTAATATCAGCGCATTGTAGCATTAGCTAAGTGGGCTAGAGGTCTGAGAAGATGCATTTTAAGTTTTCCCAAAGGTTTGTGGGAGATCTGGAAGGCCAGTCTAGACATGCTAATGGATTAAAGAGAAGAAGAAAAAAATGAATGGATTACAGCGCAGGAAAGAGTAGTCTATTACGGAGTTTACAGGGATTATACCCCACCTAAAATGTCAACGGTTCTTGAAAGACTACAGAAGGAGGCTTGAAATTTCTGGGGTTCACGTTTGGGTACCTGGTCATAATTACCTGTATCAAGCCGAAAGCCTGGTATGTAGGGTGTGGCTGGAAAGTTTTTTTTTTTAAGACACAGTGAAAACACAATAAAAACAAAAAGGTTTTGCAGCTAACATGCCAACATTGAGGGAAGAGACACTTGTGTACCGGATCAGGGGTTTGTTTTAACGAAATGAAGACAGCTTTGGGTTTACTGACAGTCAGACAGACAGACAGGTATGTGTGTGCTGTGGATGGACGTTTCCTAGAATGTATCATTAAATTAAACTGCATTAGTTTAGCAGACACTGGAGATTTACTTCACCTGATTTATATGAGTAACAGAGCCAGACCTGACTAACAACATCCCCAGTCCAGTGGCTATACGTGTAACATCCCTAAAGCAATAATGCTAATCAAATAAGACCGTACAAAAATACTAATCCTGAATACATACAGATTACATCCATAACAAGCCCAAGAAGAAAAACCGACAACCATAAAAATACCATATCTTGAACTCTGTGTCTGTGCATGTGTGTATGTGTGTTGGTGTGTTTTCCTGTGTCTTTGTGTGTGTCTTTGTGTGTGTTTGTGTGTACATGTGTGAGTGTGTGTGTGTGTGTGTTTGTGTCTCTCTGCTAACACACACATGAGTCAGGATTAGCAACACATTGTTTCTGAGCTGCAGTGTGTAGCAGTGGTACCCACCTCTCTAAGGGCCGTCTCTGCTAACACACACATGAGTCAGGATTAGCAACACGTTGTTTCTGAGCTGCAGTGTGTAGCAGTGGTACCCTCCTCTCTAAGGGCCGTCTCTGCTAACACACACATGAGTCAGGATTAGCAACACGTTGTTTCTGAGCTGCAGTGTGTAGCAGTGGTACCCACCTCTCTAAGGGCCGTCTCTGCTAACACACACATGAGTCAGGATTAGCAACACGTTGTTTCTGAGCTGCAGTGTGTAGCAGTGGTACCCACCTCTCTAAGGGCTGTCTCTGCTAACACACACATGAGTCAGGATTAGCAACACGTTGTTTCTGAGCTGCAGTGTGTAGCAGTGGTACCCACCTCTCTAAGGGCTGTCTCTGCTAACACACACATGAGTCAGGATTAGCAACACGTTGTTTCAGAGCTGCAGTGTGTAGCAGTGGTACCCACCTCTCTAAGGGCCGTCTCTGCTAACACACACATGAGTCAGGATTAGCAACACGTTGTTTCTGAGCTGCAGTGTGTAGCAGTGGTACCCTCCTCTCTAAGGGCCGTCTCTGTTGTGGCAGTCTTGCCTGGTGACTGTGCTTCCCCTGTCCACTTCAAAACCATCACAGTTTGTTTTATTAGTCTGGGCCTGATTAGTTAAGGCAACAATCGGTTTACATGCAACATTTTCAGACTTTTTTAACCTATAAGCACATAAGCACAGTTTACACAGGCAGGCCGGTGTCATTGAAGTGTGAGGTCAATGAGAAGGCAGTGTTTGGAGAGCACATTGATGTTGGCTTACCCTTCAAAGTTGTTTTTAAAACTTTATTGACTACAGATGACACCCCCATGAGAAAGTGGTCAAAGAGAAGGGGGGAGGACCGAGTTTTAACCTGCTGTGGCTGCATTGTGAATTACAATAAAATTAAACTCACTTAACTGGACAGTAAAGGAGAGTGAAAGGTGAGGAAGAGACAAAATGGTCACCTCTAATAGGTCATAATGCAATTTGTCTTCCCCTGAAATGTAAGGAATGATTGTAACTTTTTTGTCATACACTGTATTTTTAAAATCAATTTCTGAATAGTGTACAAGAAACAAAATCCATTCTTTTTTTTTTAAAGCGATGGTATTTAAAACACTGGTATTATTTTGAAGCTATTTTTACTCAATGCATTTTATAGAAAGCTGGGAAAAGAGTAAAATGCATGAAAAATATCAATGACAAACAACTGTGATACATTGGATGATTTGCGTATGGAATTGATCTCAATATAAACCAGAACATGAATTCTACATAAAAATGATGATTCTACATATTAATGCAGTGGCCATTGACAGCGTAATTTAAAATTAAAATTTATTTTAAATGCGCGAAAGTGGAGAGAAATTTTTAGTGGCAGAGTGGAAAAGGGGAACGCGCAAAGGCTAACGCAAACCATCGTTAGAAAGGCGATGTTTCCCTAGCTGATGTCGTGTCGTGCGCACGCACAAACTTAAAATTAGCCTGTGGTTCTGACCCTTTAAAGACGGGGCGATTCGTTATGAGGATGTCACCGGTCCGCGCCTGCATCTGTAACGCGGCCATCGATGGAGGGAGATGGTCGGAAACGCTCTCCGTCCACATCAAAGTTCCCTGCGCGAGCTCATATGGTGGCGAGCTGGGTGCGCGCAAGAGAGCGGAGGCGAGAGCCGTCCGTCAAATAAACGCACGAGAACAATAATCATTTCATATTGGAATGTTCCCATAACCCAAAGCCAGGTGTTTTTTTTTTTACTTCAGAACGTGAAAATTATATTATTTAATTATTTTTCACGTGACTTATTATTGATTGTCATTGCCCAGGCCAGAAATTCATATTCACGCATTTCACCTTTCAATTCCACACTGATGTTGTAAGGATCTGGTTCGTTTTATATACTTTGTGTGTATGTGTTTGTGTGTGTGTGTGTGTGTGTGTGTGTGTGTGTGTGTGTGTGTGTGAGAGAGAGAGAGAGAGAGAGAGAGAGAGAGATGGCATGGCTTTTGATTGCCTGTAGGATGAGAGGTTAAAGGTTGCTGCTCTTGGGGAATTCCCTATTTAAGAGGCTGTAACTGCTTCTCAGGACCCAAATTGCACTTTCAGCTTTAATTTCATCTGATCACAAAGCAGGCTGAGCTCCTTTTCCCTGTTTTTCCAAAGATTGGCTGAAAATGGCGGTTATAGCGTGCCGTTTAACACGAGCACCGAGTCACTCCGTCTCGGTGTCGCCTTCTCCAAATCCCCACGCCTGCGTCACACTGGCTCTCATTTGAAACGCAAACACGCCGACGGAATTCAATGAACCGCGTCTCCAAATTCGGGGCTCAGATCGTACTTCAGCGTAAAACCGTTTAACAGAGACACGTGTCCCCGTCTGTTTTTTCTCACTCTCTCTCTCTCTCTTTCTCTCCCCCCTCTCTCTCTCTTTCTCTCTCCCTGTTTGTTGGTCGCTCTTTAATAAGGGCACCCTTCTGGCGGTTATGCGTTTGTAAGCCTGAGTAGATCAGCCCGTCTCACTCAGAGAAAGCCCAGCTAAATCCAAACCAGTTTAATGTTTATCCCAAGTAAAAATAATTACTCAAAAGTGTTATTCTTAATCCAGATAATTGGAGCAGGGGAGAAGGTGATCAGAGTGGCTGTGAATGTTGCCCTGGCGATTACACCTGGCTGTTCTGCCTCACAGGTGAGGATGAGGAGGATAAAGGTGAGATTAAACAGCAAGTGGAGCAGAAGCCATCCTTAATCTGCTCTGATACGGGGATGCTCGCGAGAAAAAGGCCGCAGCGGAGAGGACTGTTCCTCGGACGGAGTGGGACGCACTTTGACACTGAAGCGATCCACGTTGTGCCTGTGCACTGATCTGCAGCGCTGTAGGAGAGTGTGGTGTACAGCTGAACACATAGGTGAGCTCTACCGGACACCGGAACACACAGGTGAGCTCTACTGAACACACAAACACACAGGTGAGCTCTACTGACCACACAGCTCTACCGAACACCGGAACACACAGGTGAGCTCTACTGACCACACAGCTCGACTGTACACCTGAACACACAGGTGAGCTTTACTGTACACCTGCACACACAGGTGAGCTCTATGTACACCTGAACACAGTTCTACTGAACACGTGAACACACCGGTGAGCTCTACTGTACACCTGAACACACAGAGACTTTTTGGTTATCAGCTATCAGAGAAAGGCCTGCGTTCATCATGCTACACCCACGGGGAAAGTGCCCAGGCCTCTCTTAACACTTAACATGCTCCAATAGATTATCGGCTACAAGAACTGCAGTTACAACCACTTCCTGTGAACCCTGACAGTTAATCATTTCAATCAATCACTGGCAAGCAAATAATCAATAAGAAGCGATAAGAGAGACTGGCAATCATCATGCCTGGCACCAGCTCGGAAACATGCAACTAGCATTCTAATATGCAGAACAGCAAATCACTCCACATTGTTTATTAATCTGTGAATAATGGACCAACGTAAAACATTCTGTGTTACAAAGGGAAAAAAACACCGCTTTAGCACAAGACTCAGAGGGAATTAGCTTCCAGCTGATGGAGACTTCTGGAAGGATTAATAGCTTTTTAAGTGAGAATAGCTTATTAAAACAGAGTGTAACGAACGGTCTAAAACTAAACTAGTCTGATTCATCAACAAGAAAAGCACACATATTTATTTCATCAGTTGATTTTAGTTTTTTTTGCTGAAGGCCTATTTGCTTTTCATCTGAGAAATGAGCATGGACTACATGTGACAATGCTAATATGCACATCCTTATGAAACATTTATTCATTGCATATAATGTTTTTTTAATTTTTTACTATGTAGATTTTGGAAAATCACAAAATAATAGAATATTTATCTGAAATTTAGATTTTTTGTCATAAAAATATTAGAATATTTAGATGTTGTTTTACAGCTGACATACAGGAGCTAGCTCTCGGGTTTAAAATGTGTGTGTGTGTGTGTGTGTGTGTGTGTGTGCGCTGCTGATGTAGGTGTGTGTGCACGCTGCTGGTGTGGGAGTGTGCGCTGCTGGTGTGGGTGTGTGTGCGCCCTGCTGGTGTGTGTGTGTGCACGCTGCTGGTGTGTGTATGTGTGTGTGTGGGTGTGTGTGTATGTGTGTGTGTGTGTGTGTGTGTGTGTGTGTGTGTGTGTGTGTGTGTGTGTGTGTGTGTGTGTGTGTGTGTGTGCGCTGCTGGTGAGGAGGAGGAGGATGTTTTTCTGAGGCCAGCAACACTCAGGAAACGATGAAAATGGCTGAATGTAAAGAACCAGATTTGGAATTTTGGCTCTGCACACAGATAATTCCTCTATTTTTGCAGGAATAGTCATGAGGTCTTTAATCAACACAATCCACAGGACCATATTAATGTGATGCTACTATATAATCTCCTATAGTACAGTATCCCCATCGCCGCACTGCTGCATATGTTTATGAACAAGGTCCAAAGTGAAGCATGTCCTCTACTGGCCCACCAACACCCTTTACAAACAGGCTCAAATTATTTTAAGTTGAATACAGATATTAGGTGTATGTCATAACTGCAGTATCTCTCATCCACAATATATACAATATCACTACACATGACTTGTTTTAATGTAGCCAAATATAATAAATAGATGGTTATATGTGAATTTCCCATGATAGTAACTCAGTGGGATGTATTTATGCATACGTTTATTGAATTTATTTTAATGAAGTATTGATTGACACGGCAGTGCCCTGCTCCTTAGTTACTGCAGACGATAATGTCCTCATCTGAAATGAGTGGCACCCAGAGGCGTGTTTTACCAATGAAATAACACTAAACATGCAAACCCACTCCACTGGTAACACACGCTGTGCAGGCCTGCCTACTGTAACAGGTCAGAGTCACACACACGCACACGCACACCCTCCGTGATCGCTACCACTTGCCTGTCCGATCCCAACCAATATATATATATTTATATACATATATATTATAAAATGCTGTTTTTCATTAAGTGCAACCAAGCCCTTATCCAACGTGATTTTCCTGTAGTTCACAATCTAATGAATGCACAGGAAATGCTAATATGACTTGTGTTTTTAATAAACACTTTAGCCATCGCCTTTGGGGGGAATTGGAAGTTCAGCGCTACAAGTTTTATTAGATTTCAGCGCTTAATTCAGACCCAGTGTTGGTGTCCCTGTTTTACATTGGAGAGATAAGACCTCACAAGCCCTGCGGTTTATCCTGAAGGGCAGAGAAGTGCTGTCTGTAAAACTGCACTCAGTTCCACACCAAATCTCCATCTCTGCCGTTAGTAACAGACTCCATCTCTGCTGTTAGTAACAGACTCCATCTCTGCTGTTAGTAACAGACTCCATCTCTGCTGTTAGAAACGGACTCCATCTCTGTCGTTAGTAACGGACTCCACCTCTGTCGTTAGTAACGGACTCCATCTCTGTCGTTAGTAACGGAGTCCATCTCTGTCGTTAGTAAAGGACTCCATCTCAGTCGTTAGTAACGGACTCTATCTCTGCCTTTAGTAACAGACTCCAGCTCTGCCTGTAGTAACAAATTCCTTTATAAGCCTCGTTATACTCTTCTGAAAACCCCACACGTAAAATCCCATCAGCGGTTCGTCCAGCTGTTATATATTTCAGTTAATTCTGGTTTGATTGACTCTTTTATCCAATATAGGACATTATAACTTTCACAACAATCTTTTCAATGTTTTATTGGATGCTTTGAACAATAAAATACAGCCATGCGTAACAGTACTCATTCCAATTAACGGTGTGCTAGATGGATGTAAAATTTTACTTGGCGTGATTATGAATGGCAACATTTTAGAAAAAAACTAGAGAGAAATGTAATTCCAGGGCATGCAGCAAAAGATTACATAGTGTAGAGTACAGAAAAAGATTACATACTGTAGAGTACAGGAAAAGATTACATACTGTAGAGTACAGGAAAAGATTACAAACTGTAGAGTACAGGAAAAGATTACATACTGTAGAGTACAGAAAAAGATTACATACTGTAGAGTACAGGAAAAGATTACAAACTGTAGAGTACAGAAAAAGATTACATACTGTAGAGTACAGAAAAAGATTACATACTGTAGAGTACAGAAAAAGATTACAAACTGTAGAGTACAGAAAAAGATTACATACTGTAGAGTACAGGAAAAGATTACATACTGTAGAGTACAGAAAAAGATTACATACTGTAGAGTACAGAAAAAGATTACATACTGTAGAGTACAGAAAAAGATTACATACTGTAGAGTACAGAAAAAGATTACATACTGTAGAGTACAGAAAAAGATTACATACTCTAGAGTACAGAAAAAGATTACATACTGTAGAGTACAGAAAAAGATTACAAACTGTAGAGTACAGAAAAAGATTACATACTGTAGAGTACAGAAGAAGATTACATACTGTAGAGTACAGAAAAAGATTACATACTGTAGAGTACAGAAAAAGATTACATACTGTAGAGTACAGAAAAAGATTACATACTGTCGAGTACAGAAAAAGATTACATACTCTAGAGTACAGAAAAAGATTACATACTGTAGAGTACAGAAAAAGATTACATACTGTAGAGTACAGAAAAAGATTACATACTGTAGAGTACAGGAAAAGATTACATACTGTAGAGTACAGGAAAAGATTACATACTGTAGAGTACAGAAAAAGATTACATACTGTAGAGTACAGAAAAAGATTACATACTCTAGAGTACATAAAAAGATTACATACTGTAGAGTACAGAAAAAGATTACATACTGTAGAGTACAGAAAAAGATTACATACTCTAGAGTACAGAAAAAGATTACATACTGTAGAGTACAGAAAAAGATTACAAACTGTAGAGTACAGAAAAAGATTACATACTGTAGAGTACAGAAGAAGATTACATACTGTAGAGTACAGAAAAAGATTACATACTGTAGAGTACAGAAAAAGATTACATACTGTAGAGTACAGAAAAATATTACATACTGTCGAGTACAGAAAAAGATTACATACTCTAGAGTACAGAAAAAGATTAAATACTGTAGAGTACAGAAAAAGATTACATACTGTAGAGTACAGAAAAAGATTACATACTGTAGAGTACAGGAAAAGATTACATACTGTAGAGTACAGGAAAAGATTAAATACTCTAGAGTACAGAAAAAGATTACATACTGTAGAGTACAGAAAAAGATTACATACTGTAGAGTACAGAAAAAGATTACATACTCTAGAGTACAGAAAAAGATTACATACTGTCGAGTACAGAAAAAGATTACATACTCTAGAGTACAGAAAAAGATTACATACTGTAGAGTACAGAAAAAGATTACATACTGTCGAGTACAGAAAAAGATTACATACTGTAGAGTACAGAAAAAGGTGATGTTTTACAAGAGTGAATGATTAGGCTATATATTTTGGTGCGTGTCATATCAATGTTTTCATCTTAAAACCAACATAAGGACAAAATATAATTTATGATGGACAAAAAGTATGTTAATCATCTAACGTTAGCTCAGATAGTAATCAATAGCTATATTGCATACACATGTCAAATTTTGCAAAGATTTCTAAAAAACCAGAGCATAAAAAAGTAAAATACAGCTAAATAACACTGAACTTTTAACGTTACATCCCTGCCATGCACACCTCCTTTGAAATTTGAGTAAAGGCAATCAAGGTGCCCGTTACGTCCCACAATTTGCCCGTTTTATAACAAGCGGGGAAAACAATGGACAATAACACAAAAGAAAATGCTATCAACAGAAAAAGGATAAAAAATAACACACACAATGCATTACCAAAAGTAGGTTGACAGGATGGACAGACCAGACAAGGCCAGAGCTGCTACTTCTAATCTGCTGGTGTGTGTATGTGTGTGTGTGGGTGTGTGTGTATGTGTGTGTGTGTATGTGTGTGTGTGGGTGTGTGTGTATGTGTGTGTGTGTGTGTGTGTGTGTGTGTGTGTGTGTGTGTGTGTGTGTGTGTGTGAGATCACACAACAGAACAGGACTGAGTCTTCCAGAAAGCTGCTTCCCTCCTCTGACCTAAACTAACTAAAGAGGGGTTTGAACAAAGAAAAAAAAAAGAAACAAAACTAACACACTAAACAAAGCAACTTAAAGGGTAAGTACTCTCTAGATCACTTTTTGGGTAAGTACACTATAGATCATTTTAAAGGGTAAGTACACTCTAGATCACTTTAAAGGGTAAGTACACTATAGATCACTTTAAAGGGTAAGTACACTCTAGATCACTTTTTGGGTAAGTACACTCTAGATCACTTTAAAGGGTAAGTACACTATAGATCACTTTAAAGGGTAAGTACACTATAGATCACTTTAAAGGGTAAGTACACTCTAGATCACTTTAAAGGGTAAGTACTCTCTAGATCACTTTTTGGGTAAGTACACTCTAGATCACTTTTTGGGTAAGTACACTCTAGATCACTTTAAAGGGTAAGTACACTATAGATCACTTTAAATGGTAAGTACACTATAGATCACTTTAAAGGGTAAGTACTCTCTAGATCACTTTAAAGGGTAAGTACTCTCTAGATCACTTTTTGGGTAAGTACACTCTAGATCACTTTAAAGGGTAAGTACACTATAGATCACTTTAAAGGGTAAGTACACTATAGATCACTTTAAAGGGTAAGTACACTCTAGATCACTTTTTTTTTTTTAGCTGGAAACGTGATTGTATGCCTACCTTATAATAAAACTTATTCACACATTCCATTATTTCAACAATTCTGAAATAATCCACTAAAATATGTTTCTGAAAACATTTGAGGTGAGAAATAGGCCATGCTGAATCTTGATTCTTATTTGATGTGCAACGTCTAGTTTGACAGTTTGATCCGAGTTATACAAAATCATTTGTACAATGTATGTTAATTTATGCAAATGACGAAGGACACACCTCCTCCGCTCTCACCCCACAAAGTATTTTTCAAAGGATGAGACAGTGGTTGTACTTACTTAAACTAAAGACAAACGTGCATAAATAGAAAACACAAATAGCTGCCTTATAAACACTACATAACACCTTTATTAGCACTACATAGACATTCATGAACGCTTACTGTATGTTATATGATGTGTGTCACTTGTTGGTGATTGCTGCTGTACTGATCTCAGTTCAGTGATACAGTGATTGAATGGTTCGGGTTATTTTGTGATTAAAGGTTTCACTGATTCAGTGATTAAGTGAGTCTGTGAACCAGGCACTATAACAACAGCTAAATTAATTTATGTAATTGGCAGCCCATGCTTAGATAGATTCTCCATTATACTAAATGAGGGGCAATTATAAGTGTCTTTATGGAAATATACGGGTGGAGGGGGCAATCTGTGAAACAGACATAATTATCGACTGGAGGGGGGGTCCAACCCATTTGTAGTTGGGTGTGTTTGGGGTTTGGAGGGGCGGGGCTTGGAGGGGCGGGGCTTGGCTCATGTTCTACTCCAGAACTCATTTTCAGGCTGCCTGTCAATCAATAATAGAGTTATTATTTGCGCCACTCTGATTGCCAAGGTCTTACTGCCACGCCCATACTACTGTCAAGACAAGAAGACGACAGCCAATGGCTCTTTTGAGAGCTTTGTGATTTAAGTGGTCATATTATTTACAATATTTTGGTAAATGAGTCAGTACCTCCCTCATGTTAAGCTCATTTAGCACAATCAAACCACAGCGCGTTTAACACTTCCGGTCTGTGAGTGGGTCACTGTCCCTCTGATTTAGTAGCCATGTAAAGCGTGTGGTTTGTTTTGGCTGTCCGTCGCTAACGGTGATTAACAACCCCCCCCCGGTCGTTCTGAGGTCAAGAGCCTTTTGGGTCTGTGGGGACGGTCACCGCATGTCACACACGGAGCCCGACGGAGCTTTGACTCACACCCCCATTTCCAAGGGCCCTGCACTTACACCAAGCAGTTTTAAAAAATAGTTTTTATGCATGTTCAAACCATACCTCGGCCAGAGAAACCTGGCCACAGCTGCGTCTCTGGGGGGGGGGGGGGGAATAGAGGGGCGCTTTCAACAATAATTCTGGGTGATTTAACACCCGAGTCTTCCAGACTGTTTTTTGTTTTTTTCTGAGGAGGAGGAGGGGGATTCCGGACGAGCGCGTGCAACTTTCCCTCTTGAAAACAAAGGAATAAGTAAGCAGCTAAAGCTCCACGGCGCTTTCAGGGGGAGGGATAATTCTGCTCTCTGTATTCACCACAAGGTCCAGCTTCAGTCTCCTTTTCCCTTAGCCCTACAACCCCCCCCCCCCCCCCCACACCCAACACCACCACCCTGACTTTCTACAAAGGGCCTGTAAATGAGTTCGGCGAGCGTTTGATGTGTTGATTGGGACACAGAAGCGGACAGCTGCTAGGACTCTCCCCTGGGGGACCTGGCTCGATGGCTAAATGAAGACCTCCAGTGCTTTCTTGTTAGCCAAGATAGATCCACGTCCAGGAGAGAGCCGCAATTAGTCGCCCGAGAGAGGCTTTAGGCACGGGCAGATCAGGAGCCACAAATCAGCCATCCCGGGGAATGTTATTGGCAGCTGCAACCCCGGAGGTGTCCCTGGACCGTCTTCCCGACCGGCGTTTTTCCACGACAGACGCGCCCCCCGCCCCCCGCCCCCCCCCCCCCAAGCCACGGGGAGTAGCACACACATCCTGCTGGAATGTATACAGCGCCTACATGCATCTCATTCACTGCACTGCAGAGCCTGGGGACCCAAGGCATTTATTTGTGTAGTTTTTATAGGGGCCGCCTGCAACATCTGCCTTAACGTCCAATAACCCGCCCGATGTGCACATAGGGCCAGATTCAGAGTTGAGATAAGCATGCGCAAAGGGGACTTACTCCTGAAATTCCACATTGCTTAAGCCATTTGTGATTCAGACATTTGACTAATCCGCTGTTTTAAGCGTCTCTCCAGTACATACGCGGCATTACACGCGCAGGGTGGAGATTTGATGAAAACGAGGCGTGTCTGTAAGATACGCGTATTCAGAGTTTTCACTTAATCATTTTCTTCCACACAACTTTGTTGTAGATAATTATGAAAAATATAGCATCTTTCGCATAAATAGATATTAGAATGAGTGCATGTTATTTGAACATAATATTAGTAATATTTTACTTTGCATAGCTAACTTGCAATTATCCAAGTCTAAAAAAAAAAAATTTAAAAGTAGGCTACGATTGACTGTCTGGTATATCATACCAGACCGATATTAGATGGATTAATTGATAGACAGTGTCTGGATCATATTCACTTTGACAAAAAGATGATTTGTATCAGCACAGCTTCACCAAAATAGGCATATAGGCTGTAATGTTCAACCACATTACTACATACATGTATTACTGCATTATAGGCTACATTACTTTATTAGGTAAATCGTTTAAAAAAATTAAAAACATTTTAAGATAAAATCTTTAAATCTTAAAAAAAAAAATTCAGTAAATACAACTATTTATTTGATTATTTATTTTGATTGTGTGATGGGTATATCCAAGTCATCAATAGGAGCTATGATCATTTTATGAATGCGACGGATTAATACGTTCACTGCCTTCCCCATCACACAAGAGCAACTCCGATGCACAAAGGTAGGATTTTACAAAGGCAAATGCAGTTATTAAAGGCGATGTGTCTGACACGTTGAAAACGCATAACCCCATAAAAAAGTTTTTTAGTAGAACGCTCCCATGCGAGTGTCCTACTCTCACGTCCTACTCTGCCTCCTCAACAGCAGAACACATTCTCACAATCAATAATGGCGTTATTATTTGTGCCACATTCATTGCCAAGATTTGACTGCCACGCCCACAAGACGACAGCAAATGGATCGCTGCCCTTTTGAGAGTTTTGTGATTTAATTGGTTTTAACTATTTTACATCTTTCTTCAGTGACATTCCAGCTGAGCACATGATACTGCATTCCCATAAGACATGGAACATTACGATCTGCTGAACTCACGTCCTGTCATTTCATGTCTGTATGAATGGAAAAACCAACAGGCTTGATAGAGACTTTTAAAACCAACAGGCTTCATAGAGACTTTTAAAACCAACAGGCTTCATAGAGACTTTTAAAACCAACAGGCTTCATAGTGACTTTTAAAACCAACAGGCTTCATAGAGACTTTTAAAACCAACAGGCTTCATAGAGACTTTAAAAACCAACAGGCTTCATAGAGACTTTTAAAACCAACAGGCTTCATAGTGACTTTTAAAACCAACAGGCTTCATAGAGACTTTTAAAACCAACAGGCTTCATAGAGACTTTAAAAACCAACAGGCTTCATAGAGACTTTTAAAACCAACAGGCTTCATAGAGACTTTTAAAACCAACAGGCTTCATAGTGACTTTTAAAACCAACAGGCTTCATAGTGACTTTTAAAACCAACAGGCTTCATAGAGACTTTTAAAACCAACAGGCTTCATAGAGACTTTTAAAACCAACAGGCTTCATAGAGACTTTTAAAACCAACAGGCTTCATAGTGACTTTTAAAACCAACAGGCTTCATAGTGACTTTTAAACCCAACAGGCTTCATAGTGACTTTTAAAACCAACAGGCTTCATAGAGACTTTTAAAACCAACAGGCTTCATAGAGACTTTTAAAACCAACAGGCTTCATAGAGACTTTTAAAACCAACAGGCTTCATAGTGACTTTTAAAACCAACAGGCTTCATAGAGACTTTTAAAACCAACAGGCTTCATAGAGACTTTTAAAACCAACAGGCTTCATAGTGACTTTTAAAACCAACAGGCTTCATAGAGACTTTTAAAACCAACAGGCTTCATAGTGACTTTTAATGGCTTATTTCAATACGCCACCACTCTCCTTGACCTGGGCAATGCCCCTCCTCCACCAATTCTCCAGAAGAGAATATGGTAACATGGGGGGGGGTGACTCTGAACCCCCCCACCCTAATGCAACCCCCCCTACACGTGTGATGGAGCGTTCTATTTATATTAAAATGAGGGGTCACTCCTCAGGGAGACATAGAGGCAAATGGAATGACAGAGAAGGATCTTTAGGGATGGCAGGCAGGGGGGAAGCAGGAGGATAGCAGTGACAGAGAAAATGGCAACCCCTCATTCAAAGTGGCCCCCGCGGGCCCTGGAGAGGGCCGCAATAAGCGCTGTGGAGGCGTCGCCGCCCGCCGTTCTAGTGCCGCAATAAAACACCGCCCGCGTCACCGAGCAAGGCCGGCTAAATCCGCCGTTCCCCGCAGAGCCCGCCGTAGTGCGTCTCGAATTTGTGCCCGTTTTTTCCCGAAGGTAATGCCGATGGCCAGTCGCTGAGGCCCCACTGACTGCTGGGGGATTAGCGCATAGCCGTCGCGTATGTGCCGCTTGTCGATGGCGGTTTTTTCAGGCCCGCTCTTTGTATGGTTGTGATTTACGAGTTTCTCGCCCAAAGAGAATTCAGAGGAGCGATGGGTATTTGGAGAGTTCCTGAGGCGCAGAAATGTTGGCGTTTTATTAATAAACGCAGCTAAGAGTACGCAACCTCAATCAAAGTTTCTGGACTCTGTCTTCACTTGTGTTTGCACCTCATTTTTTCGGGTGTGTGCTCATCTTACTGGTATATTTTGGGGGAGTCTGAGCATTTTTGTGTGTGTGTGTGTGTGTGTGTGTATGTGTGCATGTGTGTGTGCGTGGGTGTATATGATATTGTTCCTGGTAAAGAAATACCCAGAGCCTTTCCAATGTGTGAAAACGAACAGACCCAGATGGATTTCACTTCAAGGCAAGTATAGAAACCTCAAAAATGTCAAGATTAGCGAACTGCAACATGTGAGATTTTTGTCCTAGAGTAGCTGTCAGTGTGATGTTTATTTAGTTGGGTTGGGGGGACATTCCAATTCAGCTTTAAATCACTAAAATTGCACTTTTTCTCACACAGCCACGATCACACATTACAAAACAAAAACAGTCCACCTTCACAGGCCTGGGGGTGTCCCAGCCCCCGGAGAGAGCCGGATCATACAATTACAGCTGCGGGAAGTTCAAAGGTCAGCAGAGCGAAGGTTAAACAAAGATAGCACAGCACACTTGAAGACAGCGCGGTCGCGCCGCGTTAACCGAACCACAAACAGGTTTAGTGAAATGGACATTATTCGATTCCCAAAATCAACCCCGGTTTGGGAGAGGGGCTTCCACGTGCACTGGGCCCTCGCTATCAAAGACAAACTTCCCGATTCTCTAATGGATTCCAGGCGAAGAGCGTAACGTGACACGGCGCATCTCTCCGATGACCTCCGTTGCTTAGTCAGCAGCGGTTCAGGAAAAGGCCACGGCCCTCGCGCTCCGATTGACCGAAAACTCATTCGGTTACTTTAGCTTCGACCTGACAAAACATGAGCCTCAGTCCACAGCGCCACACTTATTTAGAGAAACTCTATGCACTGTTCACTTAATAAACCACATTATACATAACTGACTCTGTAAAAAGGCTTCGTTCGAGAAATTAAGTTTGAAGTGTGACTGCTTGGAAGGAAGGACAGTGCATTCTATATATGACTATAGTTATATAAGTTATATATTCTATATATGACTGCACAAGTCAATCCTGTCAATATCCTAAAGAGAAAGGACTTTCTATATTATTATATTTTTTCTATTATTTAAACAATTATATTATTGTTGTTTTAATTTATATGTTGTAACTAATTACTTACTGTTTAGTAGTTACTAGGTTACCCAGACTAAATGGCTTTAAGTCATCAAGAGTCTGAAGTATCAAACAAGCCTCAAACTATCACTCTGCTGCCAGATATGCAGTAGATATGGATGGATCACTTTAAGGGTTGTTTCTCCTGACAAATTTTCCTATTGAACTCTATGGAAAAATAAGTCAGGAGAAGAAACCATTCAAGTTATCCATCCATATCTACTGTATTTCTGGCAGCAGAGTGATGGTTTAAAGTGTCCTTGATACGTCAGACCCTTGATGACTTAAAGCCCTTTAGCCAACCATGTGTTCCATACTGTTCCAGTGTAATTTACAGCTAAATCTAGTCCCACACCCCAATTTCCATAGAGATCCATTCAAATGCAGAGAGGTTATAGTATCGCTTGTAAGAGTACCAGAAAATAAAATATCAAGAGTTTTTTGATGTTGTTGGGTCACAGACATCAGGAAGTCATGGCATGCAAAGAATATGTGAACAAATATTTAAAAATTATACTTTATTCTATATATAAATGCAGGGGTGCCAATAATTGTGGCCAACGTGGTTTTGTAAAAAAAAAAAAATTTTTGATGAGGGATTTTTTTTTCTCATAATAAATGAACTTCAATTAAAGTTTGGATTTTTCTCATTTTTTCAGTGTGAGATTAAGCTAATTCACCAAATAGTGAATTTTTTATAACCCTTTTTACTCATCTTTACCAGGGGTGCCAACAAATTTGAGCACGTCTGTATGTATTGTTTTGGTGTTTTTGGGTTGATTGAGAATTGCAGGGTCGGCTCAATGTGGTCGGTGCAGATATGAGTATTATTTATTATGAGTATTATTTATCTCCAGGATGTGTAGTTGGTAGAGAGAGATGATCACATTTATAGTATTTTTTTATCATAAGCTTTACATGCACAAAATGCAATTGCTAACTCTCAAGATCACCTTTTCATAAATCAAATAACATACTTTTAATTATGGCAGATATGTGTGGTACTGTGTGGATATTTATCAGCATTGACAGTAAAAAATTTAATATTGTCATATTTATTCATGTAATTATTAACAAATTAGTAGTAATTAATGAATCACTTCACCTTAATGACATGCCAATATAAAAGCGAGAGAGGTGGTCACTAATATAAAAAGCCCTGGTAACCAATGCTAACCAATTTTTACATTTTAAATCAGTTTAAATCCATATCGCCATGGAAACGGTGCCATGACTGTGGCATGAATGAACCTCAAACGTTTTATGACACAAGTAAGTGATATTTTTCACGCACATTCATTTGGTGAGAATGCAAAATTTTGAAAAACTATATTTTGAGGCTTGGAAACTTTGGTCACTGTCCAAACAAGCAAAATATCGTATTGAAATGAAAATCTCCACAGGAGCATGGAAGAACCTCCCCCAGGAGAGGGCATAATACAGTATCTTCTAGGCTGCAGAAATGAGCAACGAAGAAGCTTCA
>CM040400.1:2509269-2529269 GCA_022702515.1 Ilyophis sp. 1 JC-2022 | reverse complement strand
ATAATGAACTCCCCATCCAAAGGTGCATTATTACATTATCGCAGCTATCCGGCAAGACCATCACGGAGACCGCCTTGCCTTTTTAAATTAAATGCCATTGGTGGATAATTACATTCCCTGCGGTGTCTATTTCAACCCGCCCAATCGGATCATTTGCAGGTCCCAGACAGTGCAGTGATGTAATTAAATTCTTGGGCTTTTTTGGGGGGATTTTATCACGGACGCAGCCACCTGGCATGTCTCAAAACTGCTACATATTTTTTTTTAAAAAGAAAATTAATAAATTAATAAGTTTGACCCCTAGCTCTTTAGGGCATGTCACTTTGCAGGAAAACATGTTAATGACTGCAGGAGAATTACATTGAGGGGTTCCCCTCTATCTGCTGCTAACCAGCCCAGAAAAGATTGGTGCACATAATTAGACTAAATGCTAACCAGGCTGACATGTGCTAGCATCAAAGGGCATGCCCATCAGCATGATTCAGGAGAGTAACACTCAGACTGTAATACCAGCGTGTACTGGATGAATCTTTATAAGTACCAGCATGTAGAAGGATTGATCCCATTCGATACCAGTATATGCAACCAATCCCTAATAATACCAGCTCATAAAAAGTTAAATTTCTAATAACATTAGCATGTATTAGTCTTAATCTATGCCTTATTCAACAAGAAAATGAATCAAGGGTGGAGCTGAAGAGTTGGGGGTGGAGCTGAGGAGTTGGGGGTGGAGCTGAGGAGTTGGGGGTGGAGCTGAGGAGTTGGGGGTGGAGGTGAGGAGTTGGGGGTGGAGGTGAGGAGTTTGGGGTGGAGCTGAGGAGTTGGGGGTGGGCTGAGGAGTTGGGGGTGGAGCTGAGGAGTTGGGGGTGGGGCAGAGGAGTTGGGGGTGGAGGTGAGGAGTTGGGGGTGGAGCTGAGGAGTTGGGGGTGGGGCTGAGGAGTTGGGGGTGGAGGTGAGGAGTTGGGGGTGGAGCTGAGGAGTTGGGGGTGGAGGTGAGGAGTTGGGGGTGGAGCTGAGGAGTTGGGGGTGGAGCTGAGGAGTTGGGGGTGGAGCTGAGGAGTTGGGGGTGGAGCTGAGGAGTTGAGGGTGTGGCAGAGGAGTTGGGGGTGGAGCTGAGGAGTTTGGGGTGGAGCTGAGGAGTTGGGGGTGGAGCTGAGGAGTTGGGGGTGGGGCTGAGGAGTTGGGGGTGGAGGTGAGGAGTTGGGGGTGGAGGTGAGGAGTTGGGGGTGGAGCTGAGGAGTTGGGGGTGGGGCTGAGGAGTTGGGGGTGGAGGTGAGGAGTTGGGGGTGGAGCTGAGGAGTTGGGGGTGGAGCTGAGGAGTTGGGGGTGGAGCAGAGGGGGTGGGGCTGAGGAGTTTGGGGTGGAGGTGAGGAGTTGGGGGTGGAGCTGAGGAGTTGGGGGTGGAGCTGAGGAGTTGAGGGTGGAGCTGAGGAGTTGGGGGTGGAGCTGAGGAGTTGGAGTAGGGTTGATAAGCCATGAGGGCGGGGTAGAAGCCAGTGACATCCACAACATCACAAATTTGAAGTCAAAAAATAAAAAGAACTATAACTACACTGGCTCAATTTTCAAAACATCACCCCAAAATGTGCCTGAAAACATACAAGTAAATAAAAATAGACAAAAAGTATTTTGTGATTGCATAGCAGCAAAACCATTGCTGGTCATGTCATGAGAAGAGGGAAGACATGTTGTTAGCATGTTAACCATGTCATGAGAAGAGGGAAGATGTGTTAGCATGTTAAACATATCATGAGAAGGGGGAAGACATGTTGTTAGCATGTTAAACATATCATGAGAAGGGGGAAGACATGTTGTTAGCATGTTAAACATGTCATGAGAAGGGTGTGGGGCTCCATCCTAACTCCGGACCAAGTCCCATCTTTTACCCCTCTCAGCAGCTATGAGGTTCCCGCCGCTCGACACCAGAGAGCTTCCGTCTGCACTGGCCCCGCTAGACCGGCTGAAGCAGCGGGAATCCCGCTGATACACATTAAGGGCCTATAAATGTGCGCTGGCACTACCCAATTCCAGCTAAAGCTACTCCTCCTCTTCCTCCTCTTTCTCTTTCCTCATCGGGTATTCCAAGAGCACATCCCGTAACCACCGCCCGGCTGATAGATGCCGTCCTTGTATAATCCCCATTTACCCCTACAACCTTCAGAACCGACAACATG
The DNA here is from genome assembly GCA_022702515.1 of Ilyophis sp. 1 JC-2022. Lineage (NCBI taxonomy): Eukaryota > Metazoa > Chordata > Actinopteri > Anguilliformes > Synaphobranchidae > Ilyophis > Ilyophis sp. 1 JC-2022. Next base: position 2,527,095 of record CM040400.1, on the reverse strand, counting down.
TGAATATGTGTGTGATTCAGGCTGCACACCTGAATGTGTGTGATTCAGGCTGCACACCTGAATGTGTTTGATTCAGGCTGCACACCTGAATGTGTGTGATTCAGGCTGCACACCTGAATGTGTGTGATTCAGGCTGCACACCTGAATGTGTGTGATTCAGGCTGCACACCTGAATGTGTGTGATTCAGGCTGCACACCTGAATGTGTGTGATTCAGGCTGCACACCTGAATATGTGTGATTCAGGCTGCACACCTGAATGTATGTGATTCAGGCTGCACACCTGAATATGTGTGGTTCAGGCTGCACACCTGAATATGTGTGATTCAGGCTGCACACCTGAATGTGTGTGATTCAGGCTGCACACCTGAATGTGTGTGATTCAGGCTGCACACCTGAATGTGTGTGATTCAGGCTGCACACCTGAATGTGTGTGATTCAGGCTGCACACCTGAATGTGTGTGATTCAGGCTGCACACCTGAATGTGTGTGATTCAGGCTGCACACCTGAATATGTGTGATTCAGGCTGCACACCTGAATGTGTGTGATTCAGGCTGCACACCTGAATATGTGTGGTTCAGGCTGCACACCTGAATATGTGTGATTCAGGCTGCACACCTGAATGTGTGTGATTCAGGCTGCACACCTGAATGTGTGTGATTCAGGCTGCACACCTGAATGTGTGTGATTCAGGCTGCACACCTGAATGTGTGTGATTCAGGCTGCACACCTGAATGTACCTGGTTTCGTCCAGTCCTGTCATGGTAAGGAGCACAGTGGTGTCAGTGTGAGAGAGACAAGAACAGGAAACAGAACAAGTTCATTCACTGCCCTGCACCCTGGGTATTAAAGGCACAACTGCCCTGCACACTGGGTATTAAAGGCACAACTGCCCTGCACCCTGGGTATTAAAGGCACAACTGCCCTGCACACTGGGTATTAAAGGCACAACTGCCCTGCACCCTGGGTATTAAAGGCACAACTGCCCTGCACCCTGGGTATTAAAGACACAACTGCCCTGCACCCTGCTAAACCACACTGCAGGTTCTGTTAAACCACACTGCAGGTTCTGTTAAACCACACTGCAGGTTCTGTTAAACCACACTGCAGGTTCTGTTAAACTACACCGCAGGTTTTGTTAAACTACACTGCAGGTTCTGCTAAACTACACCGCAGGTTCTGCTAAACCACACTGCAGGTTCTGTTAAACCACACTGCAGGTTCTGTTAAACCACACTGCAGGCTCTGTCAAACCACACTGCAGGTTCTGTTAAACTACACCGCAGGTTTTGTTAAACTACACCGCAGGTTCTGCTAAACCACACTGCAGGTTCTGTTAAATCACACTGCAGGTTCTGTTAAATCACACCGCAGGTTTTGTTAAACTACACTGCAGGTTCTGCTAAACTACACCGCAGGTTCTGTTAAACCCAGTGGCGTACCGTGGGAGTAGAACTAGGCCTTCTGTAAACTTACCTTTAACGGATGATCACTCTCAATCTGTTTCCGTTTACTTTGCCTGATTGCCAATCAAATAATTGATTCACTCAATAACCAAGAACAATAAGTAAATTATTAGGCTACCAAGTTATTTTGAGATAGCATTATTGTTTTGTGTATCAAACTTGTGTTGCATTTGTCTATATCCACATTTATGATGACGTGTTATTATGCGAAGATTCGACTTTTAAAGGCTCTGTTCAATGTTTCGTAGATTTTCGTAAATTAGTTTTTCTAGCCTGAATAATGCGTCGCTCTGAACGGTTCGATACACTTAAGAGGCTAAATTTGAATTTATGCTTTCTAATGTTTAAATCGCTTTGACTAATTTGAGTGTCGTGAATTACATTCTTTAACGCGTTCAGATTATTGCCTGATCCTTGTTAAACAATCTCAAGTTGTCTTTTTTTCATTATCATTTCTAAATCATTATAGGCTACAAATTGGTCTTGATTATTCAGATAATTGGTTTAGATTTTTGTTTGATTGTTAGGCTACTCAAGCTAAATAAACGGAAACAAGTAATCCCCACTTTTTCCAACGCACCGGCCATCGCTACATAGCCTACGTATATTTAAGTGCTACCCATTTTATGATACAAAAAAAAATACTAGCACTGCAAAAACTTTATATATTCATAAATGTTTGTTATTCAGTTAATAAATTGCTTGATTGATAATTAAGAACTATAAGTGGAAACAGATTGAGAGTAATATCCGTATAAAGGTAAGGTTACCGAAGGCCCTATTTTACTGCCGACGTTACGCCACTGGTTAAACCACACTGTAGGTTCTGCTCAACCACACTGCAGGTTCTGTTAAACCACACTGCAGGCTCTGTTAAACTACACCGCAGGTTCTGTTAAACTACACTGCAGGTTCTGTTAAACCACACTGCAGGTTTTGCTAAACTATACTGCAGGTTCTGCTAAACAACACTGCAGGTTCTGTTAAACTACACTGCAGGTTCTGTTAAACTACACTGCAGGTTCTGTTAAACCACACTGCAGGTTCTGCTGAACTACACTGCAGGTTCTGTTAAACTACACTGCAGGTTCTGCTGAACTACACTGCAAGTTCTGTTAAACTACACTGCATGTTCTGTTAAACTACACCGCAGGTTCTGTTAAACTACACTGCAGGTTCTGTTAAACCACACTGCAGGTTCTGCTAAACCACACTGCAGGTTCTGTTAAACCACACTGCAGGTTCTGTTAAACTACACCGCAGGTTCTGCTGAACTACACTGCAAGTTCTGTTAAACTACACTGCATGTTCTGTTAAACTACACCGCAGGTTCTGTTAAACTACACTGCAGGTTCTGTTAAACCACACTGCAGGTTCTGCTAAACCACACTGCAGGTTCTGTTAAACCACACTGCAGGTTCTGTTAAACTACACCGCAGGTTTTGTTAAACTACACTGCAGGTTCTGTTAAACCACACTGCAGGTTCTGTTAAACTACACTGCAGGTTCTGTTAAACCACACCGCAGGTTTTGTTAAACTACACTGCAGGTTCTGTTAAACTACACCGCAGGTTCTGTTAAACCACACTGCAGGTTCTGCTAAACCACACTGCAGGTTCTGTTAAACTACACTGCAGGTTCTGTTAAACTACACTGCAGGTTCTGTTAAACTACACCGCAGGTTCTGTTAAACTACACTGCAGGTTCTGTTAAACTACACTGCAGGTTCTGCTGAACTACACTGCAAGTTCTGTTAAACTACACTGCATGTTCTGTTAAACTACACCGCAGGTTCTGTTAAACTACACTGCAGGTTCTGTTAAACTACACTGCAGGTGTTCTCTGTTCTCTGTTCACGCTCCCAGTGACCCTTTTGACTGTTTTTTGACCCCACCCACTCCCAGGTGTGTCAGCCAATCAGAATCTATCCTGAATGCCATCGCTCATTTACTTTACATACTAAATGGCAACATTTTATCAATATTTGTCCTGAGCTTAATCGTTTTCATAAATTTTGACAATTAAAATAATTGGCAAATGTTGTTTGCAATGGAAAAAATCCTATTTAATTGTCGGTAAACTGTAAAAGAGAGAATGTGGATTCCAGAAATGTTTCTCACCAAAATATAAGGGCCATATATCCATCTCACAAGGACACTAAAAAAGAGGAAATGTGGATCTTCTCTCTGCTGCCTTGGTTTGTTAGACAGCAGCTAGGCCGACATCATCAATACGCCCTTATCTATGCGGTTCCCTAATTTAAAGTGACTGTCTGTCGGAGGGGCACTCAGTGGGGCAGGTTAATGGTTACTTTGTTAAAAGCTCATTGACTGCTAGTGTAGCTCCATTAAACTTTAACAGGAGGGATAGAGCCACTTGAAATGTAATTTGATGTAATAATAGGCCAATAAAGGCAGACGACAGCTCATTACTGGCCGCTGACTGATTGGAGTTGAGGGACGGTTCTGTAAAAGGTACAGAGGGGACTCAGGTCCTGCCATAGGAGGTCAATTAACATTTTGGACACTGCATGAACTAACTGACAGGCCAGCCTGATGTGCGTGCACACACGCACATGCACACACAAAAATGCACACCCCACCAACACACACACACACCAGCCAAACAACCATCTACACATAACACAAAATACACAAGCATATCCATAAACTCGAACCAAACCTCAACCTACAAACACACACACACACCCTTCAACACACACACAGCGGTATGAGTCAGATACAGGCCTCTCCTGCATATTTACCAGTCCACAGCAAAGACAGATGTTCTTTTTGCAGTAGAGGAACTTTGAGCATGACAGCCCTCCCCAGGAGAGCTGCTTGCTCCTCGTCAGCGAGAGTTTGTGACTAATAGGCGGTTTGATGTGACAGGGGGCCGGTGTCTGGGGAAATCGCCGCTCGCTCCGTGTCGATACCTTTTGTGTCTCGCTCGGCTGCGTTATTGTTGGCGTTCCACAGGGACCCCGGTCGGGCCGCAGATTTGCAGGCAGCATGTGGACAGCAACAACTTTGCAATTTTTATCGCCGATATTGATCTGTCGATGCATCCCTGGTGTGGCTAATTTGCTTGTTAGCATAAATTTGTCAGGAGCAAAGAGGGAATGGCTTTCATCCCTGCTGCTGCTCTCTTACCCTCTCTTTCTCCCTCCTTCTCTCTCTCCCTCCCTCCCTCTCTCCATCACAGGGTGATGTCTGTTTGAATGCTCATTTCAGAGTCAGTTTCTCTTTCTGTCTTGGTGTAATATGGGGGGGTGTGGGGGGGGGGGTGATTTATTAAACGGCTGGTTGTTAAAGCTGTCATTTAATCAATATGCTTTGCCTCTGTTTTGTGTCCTCTGGAATTAAAAATGAGCCGGACAGAAACCTGAATAATGACCTTTTTATACGCCCCAGTCATCCAGTAAAATTAACACAAAGAATCACATCCTTTATGTCTGTAACCCTCCTTGAGCCGTTACCTTGTGAGGGAGAGAGCAAAAAAGAAATAAATAAACAATAAATAAATATTTTTTTTTAAAGAGCCTTATACCGCTAAGACATGCTGTGGTTTAAATTATATTCCATTCGGTTTAACTTACAACCACATGGCACTGTCTCATGGTAAGAAGCACCACAGATATCGGCTTTGTGGAATCCGGCAGCCGCGCGGATGTGATATTAAATTCCGCAGCCTAATCCAGTGCTCCGTGTAGCACATCCATGTTTAGCAAAATGCAAAGGCCATATTGCAATCACGGCCGCCAATCCGCCATATTTCGCTACCCTGGGTTTAGGCGGGAAGCAGAGCACCTATGGCTCCCGCGAGCTGCTTATTCCAAGGCTTCTTATCGCACAGCAGGTGCGCCTCTTTTTTTATGAGATTTTAAACCCTCAGATGCCTTTGTGTCCTAGGATATGTTTTATGAAAATACAGAAGCGATGGAGAGACCACGCTCTCGGAATGCCACAGCAACCCCGCTCCGTAGCATTTCTTCTTGTGTAATTTATTTATTCATATTTACAAATGTGTTTTATTTATTGGTAGATTTTATTAATATACACGTTTCCTGAAGTCCTATATGGGGCTTGAACTCATTTGATTCGCCTTGTTTATGATTTAAAAAATACAATCTTCCTTTTTATTTCCTTGAGATTTTAGAGTTATGAATACAGCAGTTTTCAGGCCTTTTACCGAAATGAACAAACTTATTAAATCTGTTACAGCTTCAGTATTGAGTCTTACATTTAATCATCGTGACTGGAACATTTTACCAGTGCTACTGGCTATCTGAGTACAGTACGAAAGAACAGACACATTTCCTCATCATTAGAAAGAAACGTAGTCCTTATTAAGATGTAGTCCTTATTTGGCATGTTATTAAAAGACACTAGCACATGAATATAATGTAAATTAAGACATAAAACCATGATATGTGTGCTTGGCAAGAGACACTGGGAGGGGAGTGGTCGAGGGGAAGATGTTTGTTTGTGTGATTGGCTCTGATAGCCCATTTGCTCAGCGCAACACTGGTTATTATAGCTGTGCAAGTGCATGTGGGCGTGTGTGTCAGTGTGAATATGTGCGGTATGAGTTAATTTAGAATACCTGCGTCCGTGTGTGTGTGTGTGTGTGTGTGCCTATCAGTGTGTAACTGCAGGAACCACAAACTCTGACTGTTCCCTGACCGGTCTCTCTGAAATCACAGCTCTTATCACATTATAACTAAGAAGCCATGTTTGAATGACAGAAAGAGGTTTCCTGAGTTAACGAGCGTCACATTTGTAGTCATTAAAACCCATTAAAGTGACCCAGCCTGAAAATAGTATGGAGATGGCCTGACTTGACTCATGTCCGTCATGTTAAGATCCAATCGGCTTCCAGTGTGGGCGGGGCTGTGACAGTGGGATTGGAAGGGGCGGGTCAAAAAGAGACCTGTGAGGAGGCCTCAGTCCCGTGGATAGTCATCTTTATCTAAAGACAGATGCACACGCACACGCACGCACACGCACGCACACGCGCACATGCACGCACATGCGCAGGGATATAAGTCAGTCCAGGTGTTAGTTTCATATTCTTTATTTGACATTCTTTTCATCAATAAATAAAATAAATAGGAAATACCAAAATATTTATTACTTAAATAATAAATAAATATAAATAAAAGGGGATTAAATGGCTAAGTGTACAAATCTATGGAAATTCAGTAACTCTCAGCAGCTGTGAAAGCTCCAGGTATCATTCACCGATCCTTTTATGAGATTATTTATCACGTTTTTATGCTTTTTTTCAAGGAGATTATTGGTACAACTAGAGGGGAAAACTGCTCCACCACTTAATGCTCTAGACCGCTAACTAACAAATATGTTTCAATACGCACTTTGTAATGTTAAATCTGTATCTTCCTAAATACAGCTTAATCCACACTGAGACTTGGGTTACGTCAACTCCTGGTATCCCATCCTGCTTTGTGTTTTAATACGTTAATGGATCACTGAAAATTATATCATGCAATCATAATTCTTTCTTTGATATTTTCTTCTTATTTTGGTTAATCGTTTATCATATCTGTTTTCTCCAACTATTTTGCAAACAATCAAAAACATTCAAAATTAACTCGCTGTAATCTAGCTCTCCACTAAACAGTGATTTAGCATCATAATTAAAAGCCATTACTATTATTGAAAGGCATAATTCATAGTTGGGTTTTTTTTAATCATTTTTTTATTATGTTGGATCATTCTCATATTCAACCCACTCAACCAAGCTGTCCTTCATAGTCTTTAAAAAGCTCAGAATTTAGAACAAATTTTTTTAAAATTGTCCTTCAAAGTTGCTAAAAAGCAAAAAATAAGTAAAGAGCACGTAGCAGCACTGTTGGGGTGCAGACCGTTTGCTGCAGATATAAAACTCTCCTTATAAAACACTCACATACTAACTTTGCTCAGACAATCCGTTGGGTGTGTATGGGTTCAAATGCAGATGGAGAAATCAGAAAAATGGGTCCCTTCCCCTGCAACAGAGCCTTTGATACACATTGTGTAGACGAGACCAAGACACCACTTATCCCAGGGGCCTCGAATGGCCTCAAACGCCCCTGGCAGGTCCGGGTTCGAGCTTCTCCGTGGCCGAAACACACTCGATCGGACCCGGTTCTGATGGGTGGTCGCCTCGGCCGGGGATCCAAGCGATGAGAATAAGAAAAAAAAAACATGAAGGCAAAGTGTGGTTGTATTAAATTAACATCCCATAAAGCCACCCCCACCTCCGCCGCCCACCCCTCGTTTGAAGCCTGACCCTCATATTGCATTGGAGAGTGCTTGGGCAGAGAAGTTCAAACTATAAAGAAGAAACTTTCTGTTTTCAACTTGAATGTAATGAAAGAAAAACACTGCAAAATTCCCTCATTATTAAATAAAACATTTGACTGGCCCGGGGCCAGACATTGTCACGCTATGGACAAACTTGCACGTCGTAACACGCTCCATAAAAACCTGCACTCAGCTTTTTATACAACGAACAAGGATCTGCACAAAGCCCAACTAAAAAATTTTTTTTACTGTATGAACATTTGCTTTTTAAAAATGTATTCATTATAATTTTTCTATTTTATTACTACAACTATTATTATTATTATTATTATTCATAATAATAATAATAATAATAGTAGTAGTATATTGTAATTTTAATAGTTAAAGTATACTATGTGGAGGAACTATATCTTATCTTGTAAAACAAATTATGTTCTAAAAAAAAAAAAAAGAGAAAGTTTTAGAAATATTGTCATACATCTCATGTGAGTGACAGATTTGACAGCATTAAACTGCGGTGGCTGGCCCAGCCCTGTCATCAGTCACTGCCCTTAGCATGGCTTTAACAGCACAGCGTAAAGAAATGAGCCCCCTCAACATATTTAGCACCGGCAATGAATCTAACCATCGAGACCCAAGGAACACGCGCCAAATCTACACCAAATTGCACCATGAATTTCCCACTGGGACAATAAAGATTGATTTGAATTGAATTAAATGGAATGGAAGTGAAGGAGCCTTCTGAGGGGCATCGCGGCGCGGGAATATTCAGACTCTATCCCGGTGTGATATTAGTCATTATTTTAGCACTGAGTGTGTCACAAAAATTAAATGATCAAGTCATAATTATCACAAAGCCCAGTGGGTTGTAATTACACTACTACAAAAAAAGTGTGTGCATGCTGGTATTCCACATTACAGCCAATAACTCTACATTTATACAAACCCTTTATTTAATAATTCTGCAATAATCAATATTTAAATGCATTCATAATTACACCGCAGACATGCGTTACTATTAATTATATATTTATTTACTCCCAACACGTGGAAATTATGATCCCATAATGCCGTTCTCTACCCTTTTTCTCCTCACAACAACGCAAAAACCTGCACGTTGCAGTTTAACAATAATAATAATTATAATGACATGTTTGTGACCTTACACTGTAACACTGAATACGGAAAGAACACAGCCGTGAATTTACCTGGAATCGCTGCACTGTGGATTTTCAATATGAGTGTACTTGCATCGCCAGTAACTGACTTCAGAATAATGTGTGTATATATATATATATATATGGCGGCAGTGTAGTATAACGGTTAAGGAACTGGACTTGTAACTGAAAGGTTGCAGGTTCGATTCCCAGGTAGGACACTGCCGTTGTACCCTTGAGCAAGGTACTTAACCTGCATTGCTTCAGTATATATCCAGCTGTTTGAATGGATAAATGTAATAAGAAATATGTAAGTCGCTCTGGATAAGAGCGTCTGCTAAATGCCTATAATGTAATGTAATGTAATATATATATATATATATATATATATATTGCATACCTCAACAAGTTTTTCTTGACATTTTTAAAACATATTTTAAAAGAACATGTGTGCCACAGCCTAAAGTATATTGAAATGCATTATTAAATAAAGAAAATGTGTGAAAATGTTAGTGTTTTACTTTTACTATATCCGTATAATTATTTCAGGACAAATAAAATAACTCAACATACATGTATTCGCTTCACATATATCTAAAATGTTAGGCCTAATTTAAAGTATTTAAAGAAAAATGTATTTATACGCTTTCATTTTCAACAATTAGAGCATTAGATTTCTGTGCAACTCTTGATTAACGGAAGTGAATAAAATGCTAAATGCCTCCAAACCCACCCCCCCCCCCCTCAAATAAATAAATAAATAAAAATGACACTTGCATTTAAATTTTGCCCATAAAGTATTCTATGGTCAAAAATTGGTTAATCCAGTTGGTTAGTGGATGTGGTTCCTTTTTAAAAAATCTACAACCATTAGTGTCTCAGCATCAATATAAATTATTGCAACTGTGTTTACTGAACTTGATCAGAGACAGAGAACGTAGCATCATTTATACATGAAACATTATAGAGCCTTTTCTGAAGAGAACAGGTCGGCTGTGGCCGTGTAATAATAAGGAATAATCACCACCAGAGCTACAGCTGTTACCGCGGTGACGCAGAAGCAGGCCATGCAATGGAAACACAGGCGTCCAGCTGCACGGGAATTCTGCACGGGAATTCTGCACGGGAATTCTCCGTGGAAATTCTGCTTTAGAACATGAAGACAGTTTGATGGCTTTTTCTCTCTTACATGGACAGCTATTACACCAACACAGCCCAATATACACAGTTGAATAATCACTCATTAAGAATTACATTATGGATACTAATTTAAATATATAAATTTAAGCATATCAGGTGAAGTGGTTTAGTGCAACCCTGTCTATAACTGTACTAAGTATTTTAAAAGTACTAGTTTTTAAAAAGCTATTATTTTATTCTGCAGATTTCATTAAGCAGTCACGTGATGGAAGACTGTGCAAGCTCTAATGGCCCATTTATAACGAATGGACACTGAACAGATACTGTAGAAGAAATTGTTGTTGTAATTGAACATGTTTCTATTGATTGGTGGATCAATCCTTTAATAGGCTGAATGTTAGTCGTTCTCTAGCAGGCTGGACTCCATTTTCTCACTTAATGTGTTCACAGACAACAGCAGGATGGAGACCGTATCGGAGAAGGGAATGTTTGACCAAAGTTGGATAGATATCGGATGTCGATTTGGCCCCTGCTACTGTATAAGCTAATAATATTTAGAATTATTCAGCACTTAGCAGGCACTTGTAATGATAGTTTTGCGCATTTGAAATTGTACCCAGCTCTCTCTCTCTCTCTCTCTCTCTCTCTCTCTCTCTCTCTCTCTCTCTCTCGCTCTCTCTCTCTCTCTCGCTCTCTCTCTCTCTCTCTCTCTCTCTCTCTCTCTCTCTCTCTCTCTCTCTCTCTCTCTCTCTCTCTCTCTCTCTCTCTCTCTCTGATTTGTTTGTGTTAGCTCTCACACATGAATAGGAAACTTGGTTATGACCACAGAACATAGTCTGCTGGAGTAAATGATAATACTCAATACTGACATAGACTATTGTACATAGACCAGAGACAGTGTTGCTGGCACAATGATTTGTTTAATTCTCTCCACTGGAGACAACCCTTTTTTCCCATGATTCCCTCTGGTGGAAAAAGAGGATTGCTGTGAAGCTGTGAGCATAGATCTGGCTCATGCAAGAAACCTGCACTTTAGTGCGCACCTGAGTGTGTCTGTGCATGTGTGTGTGCGTGTGTGTGTGTATGCATGCATGTGTATGTGTGTGCATGTGTGGGCATGTGTGTGTGAGGAAGTAATGCTCTATCTGCAGGATAGCTCCAGATTCATCTCCACACTTGTAAGACGTTAGGAAAGGCCTGCAGTCTTCTCCACAGCTGACCGATGACAGGGCCCCATTGTCTCCATGGAGACTCACAGGCCTGACCAATGCCAGATGCGAGTGAACATCAGCGATACAAAGAGCGAACTGCTGACGGAGCGACGCTGTCCCGCGGACGCGCTCTGACCACAGGAGGACCAAAGCGTCTCCATTTGAAGAAAACCCCACTCAGAGAAGCCGCACCTTCAAAGACGCCGGAGAATCAATGGGCCCAAAGGTGACATTTATCATGCAGTTGGTCTTCAAATGGTTTTAATGAATTCCAGTTTGAAGAAGCAGTTGATGAAGTCATATATGTGTAAATAGACCTGTATACTGCTGTTTTTTTCTCTTTCTAGTGTGTATGAACTAGTCCTTTAATGCTACACTGATTTGCCCATATTGGCTGCAGTCTCAACATGGAGGCTATGTGGTCACATGTCACCACAGCACTTTCCCATTGGTCAGGAAACTGAGCTCCCGGCTCAGAACCGCACCTGCACTACCATTTACTTCCAGTAGCGGCCACTGTATCACACATGTTCTGTCAAACAGCGTTCTGTTGTAACAGTTTATAATGCTTATGATTATTCATTGTAATTCATAATCATACACTAAAAATGAACAAAAACGGTGATAGTAGTAATAACTATTTAAGGATTAAGGATTATTTAACATGAGTATCACTTATGCAATCACTGGCAGCTTTTAATCCATTTAATTGGAGAGGGTCAGAGAACATGCTAAAGAGCTAGGTAAACAGTCTGCTCTAATCTATCTCACAGTATGTGTTCCTGACATTCAGAAATTACAGTCAAAATTTAGTGATATAAAAACCATGTTTGGGGCTCCCGGCTGACTTGTCCTGTTAGGTTGTCCACAATCTGGTTTGGATTTTGGACCGTGCTGGAATGAGACCATGGCCAATGGCAACACAGGATGACATCACAGGATGACATCACAGGATGACATCACAGGATGACATCACGAGCCATATCAACACCCAGGTAAGTAGGGCCTTTAGATGGTGGCATTTCTCATCGCACAGCAGCGCCCCCTCTGGCCCATAGGGTCACTACAGTCTGCTTGCACAGCGAACACATGCAGTGGTCTCCTCAGCTCAAGTGAACTTAGCGGGCGGTTCTTAGCGGGCGGTTCTTAGCGGGCGGTTCGGGAAGTGCAAAAAAGCAGCGGTTTTAGATCACATGTTTCAGGACGCATCCCCTCCATGGTGAAATGACATGCTGCAGAGATGAGCTCAAACATCCACAAATTGGGCCATCCTCAAATCGAGAAGAAAATAGGGGTGAATTAAAAAGCATATTTGGTACAACACGTGCAGGTGCAAATACAAAACTATTTATCTGTGGAACTTTATGCTTTATTTTTTTTACTAAATATGGCTAATTGACAAGTAATTCCAATGCTGTAATTGAAAAAAAAAAATTTTTTAATTCAGATTTACAAATAAAAATGTCTCCCAGCAGTATTGCACATACAATAACAATAACAATAATAAATATAGCTGCAAGCAGCGATACACGGTGTCCAAGCAAAAGGTTGTAATCATGTTACATTGCAAAATTTCAAAAACTGACAACAGAAACAAAGAAAAGATACGTAACCTTTAGTACCAGGTGGGATTTGAACCTTTAGTACCTGGTGGGATTTGAACCCAGGCCTCCCACATCAAAAGCTATCGCTCTAACCGCAAAGCCATTGCAGATGTTGTATCCAATGGGGATAATTATTTGTTTCACTCATTTAAGTACTAGTGAAACAGTGAATAGGTAATATAGTCAAATTTATTTGCCTTTGTAGTTTACAATAATATGAAAAGAACATTATGCTGGTATAAAAAGCATAAACCTTTTTTTCATCGAAAAGAAAAGTAACCTTTGGTGGGCCTACCTGGTGGGGACCGAACCCGGGTTTCCCACATACAAAGCCAATGCTCTTACCACTAAGCCATAACGGATAAAACACAACAGTGATTTGTCAAGAATTTATTCATTAAAAATACATATTATGCTCTATAGTGCCACTATTTGATTCAATGTGGCCAATACTTTAAAGTCTTAATGTGAGTGCTAGTATCGCTACCAGATTTCATCAATATGCTTCAAACCATTTTTGAGTTATTAGCATTTCTGAGGTAAACCACGACCACATCTATTTTTATTGGCTTACTCCGGCCATGTTGTTTGAAATATCTGATTTCTTTATAGTAACTTTTAAGAGGAACTTTATCTGAACAAATTGGTGATAGTTCCATGTTGATAGATCAAACATTCGAGTGGGAGATGTTTTTTAAAGGTTTTTCAATAAATACAAAATGGCTGAAAATACAAAATGGTGGACCTTATGACTCCGAAGCAATTGATTTGTCCATGGGGAGACACATCTTCTGATGTAGAATGCAAGTCTCTATCTCCAAAGGGGCAGAGGTTATGATTGTTTGAATACTGGAAATTCAAATGACAGTTACAGAGCCACCAAGAGGCCAATCAGTTCCAAATTCACTATGTGGCCATATGAAACTACCTCCTACTAAGGTGCTAAATTATCATAGTTCAATCATAGTTGTCAGTTTTGTGGTTAGGCCAAAACTGGAGACAGAGGGAAATGGTAATAGCATTTCCAAAATGGAGGCCAATCCAAGATGGCAGCAACATGTATGGTACATACATTTGTTCCAGATGAAGAAATTGATTAGTACAGCAAGTTTTAAATGTCTAAAAAATAATGGTTATTTCTAATAAATTTAAGAATTAAGAAAAAAATATTATGCTCTATAGCGCCACCATTTGATTCTAATGAGCCAATGCTTTAGAGTTTGGCTCAGAATGTCAGTGCAAGTATAGAAACCAAATTTCATTAATATCCATCGAAGCATTTTGGAGTTATTAGCATTTGTGTGACTAGCCACGCCCACAACAATTTTTATTACATTACAGTTATTTGGCAGACGCTTTTATCCAAAGCGACGTACAATGAGTGCATATTGAAGGTCATAGACACAATCTACGAAGCAAATCCAACAAAGCACAACTTTCTCACAACGTAGGAGCTATCGCTATCAACAGAATACAGAATACAGTCGGCTATACATTCTAAGCTATGAAATAGCAAAACCAAATAGAAAATAAACAGAAAGAACATACTATATATTTGGCCTTATATATGTAGTTAATCAAGGTGGAGTCTGAAAAAGTGTGTTTTCAGACCACGACGGAAAACAGACAGCGTTTCAGCAGAGCGCAACGGAGTGGGGAGTTCATTCCACCACTGGGGAGCTAGAGTGGAGAAGCTCCGCAGTCGGGACGAGCGAGTGCCGTTGACACGGAGGGAGGGAAGTGCAAGTCGCCCTGCACCAGCAGAGCGAAGTGGTCGAGCAGGAGCGTAGTGCTGGATCAAGTCCTGTAGGTAGGAGGGGCCTGACCTTTTGGCTACAGTGTAGGCCAGGGTCAGAACTTTGAACCTGATCCTGGCCACGACTGGAAGCTAGTGGAGTGACCTCAGCAGGGGGGTGATGTGTGTGAACTTCGGGAGGTTGAACACAAGCCGAGCAGCCGCGTTCTGGACCAGTTGAAGGGGCAGAATGGCGCAGGCTGGCAGGCTTGCGAAAAGGGAGTTGCAGTAGTTCAGGCGTGAGGTGACCATGGTCTGGACAAGGAGCTGGGCAGAGTAGGTAGTCAGATACGGCCAAATCCTCCTAATGTTGTACATTATTAGCTTACTGCGGTCAGGATATTTGGATTATCAGTGTCTTTAATTTATCAATGATTCTATTGAATGTCTTTATTTTATATGTTTGTTTGTGTGTTGTGGGTCTGCCCCACTGTCCATGTCTTTTGTGTTGATGCTGCTGGCTACGACTGAAGTTCCCGAAAGAGAAAATTAAATGATTCTATTCTATTCTATTATAGAAACTTTTTAGAGGACCGTCCCCTGAACAAACTGCTGTGAGTGGCATGTTATATGTCAAATGGTCTAAGAAGAGATAGATTTTAAAAGTTTTTCACAAAATGCAAATTTGCAAAAAAGCTAATATGGCAGACAAATAAAGTTGTTTGCCATGAGCCAAAGAGGTAAAAATTATTTTGAAGATAGGCCAAACGGTTCAAAAGTTATAACCCAAAAGGTTATATTTGTTCCTATAGCGCCACCATCAGGTCTATTGGGTTGAAATTTGCTGAACAAGTGTCCCGTCGCAAAAGTTACCAAGTGGTTTTGCTGAAATTGTAACAAATGTAGGAATAATAATAATAAGACCAGCAATAGCAATAGGGTTAAAGAACTACGTACTTGGACCCCTAATTATTGCTCCTGTGTGCAACAATAATTACACTTATAAAAAATCAGGCCACAGTACTTGGCCAGTGCACTGAGACGAGACACACACATACACACACAGGTGTGGAGGTATATGCAGTTACACTTGGGACTTGGGTTAAGTGTCTCAACAGAAGGGCCCAGTACAATGAGATTCCCTTTCCCCAAGAGAGACAGATGTTCTTTTACCTTTCATGTTAACAGACTGAACAGCTGGATAAATATCTCACGGAACGGGTACACTGTCCATCTGTAATCTCTACGTAAGCATATTTCATATTTTGCCCATTTTGATTTGTATGTGAGTCAGAGTCCTGCGGATGTTAGATATCGGGTGCCTGAGGGGGTGTCCCACCTCCTACAGGAGTGATGAGGCCCTCTCTGCCCACCTGCCAAACATTTTCTCAAATTAATTTCACATTGTCCTGGTTAGACCTCTGTATCGACTGCACTGCACGCCGTTGTGTTCTGAGGGACTCTGAGGGAAAGCTGGCCAAAGTTAAATCTTAATCTCCGCACGCAAAAAGAAAAATATGATTTCACTAATGATTACCTTATTATTTTGTGACATGGGTTGTCATGTGACCTCAGAAAGCAACCAATAGAAACCTTTGAAATGAAAAAAAATAAAAATAAAAAATATTTCTGCAGAGACCGCTTGAAGTAAGGCTTTCAGTCACCATGGCGATCAAGTAACACAGCGTACGCAAAGTGTTCCTGGCACACATACAATGCTGTGTATGCATTTTTGTTTTGAGGTGAGGAGAGCTGTACAGCTGGAATAGACATGGGAAAGCAGCCTCGCTATATGACCGCCACAAAAACAACAACAAAATAAAACTTGCAGTTTTCAAGCGCTGAAGGTGCTGCATACTTACTGGATGACACGTGTCTCATATGCGCAATTCTCCGTCCCGCCCCGCCCCGCCCCGCCAGTCTCTGTCTGCCGGACATCTGTCTCTCTCTGCCCCTGTCAGCGGCGTTTAAAACTGGGGGGGCCACATCAGAGCCAGTTACACCCCACAATGATGCGCCGCTCTGTAATTTTCCGGCGTGCAGGTTTGTCTCGCGCTGCGCGTGGGATTGGGGGGGGGGGGTTAGTGACAAACGCACATGCCCTCTCGCCTCAGGGGACCCACCGTGCGCGAAACGCTCTCGGTTTGATGAAGTGGCCGCACATAAAACTCGATTGCCCGAATCGCCAACCCGATCTGGAGCCAACAAATGCAAAAATATTTATTTTCTTTTCACTCTGCCTTCGAGTGGCTCTGCGGGCCGTTTGTCTGGCAAAACTTCGGAGACGAGTGTGGTAATGTGCAGAAGCAGGGGCGGAGTGGAGCGGGGCGGAGTGGAGCGGGGCGGAGTGGAGCGGGGCGGAGGCGAGGCCAGACAGGGTGGGGCAGACAGACAGACAGACAGACAGACCAGGAGACGGTCTCTGACAGCGAGACACATTTCCTTTGCGCCCCCCCCATGAAATGGTGAGGAGGTGTGGGGTGAACCCCGCGGATGATCTCACTGTCCTCCAAGATCCCGCCATTCCAAAACCAGGAAGATAAATGACACTCCACAATTCAGGAGTACTGAAATCCATCCGTGAGCCAGAACAACATTTCACAACATGACCTAAATGAAAAGCTAACCAAAACCACAGGCAGCAGCTTCAGGCTTTTCTTGCACTGGGTGCAGCCAGCAGATAATTAAGATATATTGACAGGCCACACAAAGTACACAATGTGTTGGCCAGACATGTCTCCTTCCTCACAAGAGCGTATCTTCTTTTAATATTCGAGGCTGCTTCTCCAGAAATGTCACACTAAGCCCCTTTTTGACGTAAAAATTAAAACCAGCTTTGGGCAAATTCCACGAGTTTCTGCCTACCTTTGTCTAAGGGGAAAGTGACCTTTAAATGGATCCAACAGTTGTACAAATGAGCCTGTTGATTTATGACCATATGAAAACAACGTCCTGACCAGACTGTAGGAAAAACCCTGCGCAGCACCAAACTGATGGAAATAAAGCCGTTGTTTTTGTTTGTGTTTGAACAAGGTGTCTATAACTCAGTACCACTAACTCTACACTTCTAACTAGATTGTGAGTTTCACTTGCATCATAATATCTTGTCATTTGTGATAGGCTCAAAAAATATAATATTAATAATATTAATAATCTTATTTAATATGACCTCCTCCATCCCATTAGTTTGAATTAGCTGGTCAGTG
>CM040400.1:2417467-2508769 GCA_022702515.1 Ilyophis sp. 1 JC-2022 | reverse complement strand
CTTCCTCACAAGAGCGTATCTTCTTTTAATATTCGAGGCTGCTTCTCCAGAAATGTCACACTAAGCCCCTTTTTGACGTAAAAATTAAAACCAGCTTTGGGCAAATTCCACGAGTTTCTGCCTACCTTTGTCTAAGGGGAAAGTGACCTTTAAATGGATCCAACAGTTGTACAAATGAGCCTGTTGATTTATGACCATATGAAAACAACGTCCTGACCAGACTGTAGGAAAAACCCTGCGCAGCACCAAACTGATGGAAATAAAGCCGTTGTTTTTGTTTGTGTTTGAACAAGGTGTCTATAACTCAGTACCACTAACTCTACACTTCTAACTAGATTGTGAGTTTCACTTGCATCATAATATCTTGTCATTTGTGATAGGCTCAAAAAATATTATATGAATAATATTAATAATCTTATTTAATATGACCTCCTCCACTCCATTAGTTTGAATTAGCTGGTCAGTGGTGAGTATAACCAATCGTTGCTAATAAAATTGGCGTCCAGTACTTACTCGCACCCCTCCCCCCAACAAAAAATGGGTGTGTTTATGACCTGGAAAAAACTATTATGTAAAAAATTGTGAGTCTTTGATTGACAGGTTCTGACAGATACAGAGCAAGTGTTGAATTGAATGAAAAGCCCAAAATGCAAAATGTATATGTTTTTAGGGCCATTTTTATGTCAGTTATGATCATCAATATGCCACAACTTCAACATGCTCACTTGCTCATTTCTGTGTGGAGATGTAAAACTTTTAAGTTCTAATTTGACATTTCAACATTCCAGAAAATAGCTTACAAAAAAGTACATCAGACCTCACTAATAGAACAGCTCACCAGAAGAAACACTCACCAATGGAGCAGCTCATTAATAGAACAGCTCATCAATGGAGCAGCTGACCAATAGAACAGCTCATTAATGGAGCAGCCCATCAATAGAACAGCTCATTAATGGAGCAGCTCATTAATAGAACAGCTCATCAATGGAGCAGCTGACCAATAGAACAGCTCATTAATGGAGCAGCTCACCAATAGAACAGCTCATTAATGGAGCAGCCCATCAATAGAACAGCTAATTAATGGAGCAGCCCATCAATAGAACAGCTCATTAATGGAGCAGCCCATCAATAGAACAGCTCACCAGTAGTACAGCTCACAAATGGAACATCTCACCAATAGAACAGCTCACTAATGGAACAGCTCACCAATAGAACAGCTCACTAATGGAACATCTCACTAATAATGGTGCAGCACACGAGTAGAACATCTCACTAAAGAAGCAGGTCACCAGTAGAACAGTGCACCGATGGAACAGCTCACTAAAGAAGCATGTCACCAGTAGAACAGTGCACCGATGGAACAGCTCACTAAAGAAGCATGTCACCAGTAGAACAGTGCACCGATGGAACAGTTCACTAATGAAACAGACTTGGCTGGAAAAGAGATCCAAAAACTGATTGTGGATGGTAAGCACCCTTACACTTCACTCAAAGTTAAAGATGAAGCATATTAAGACAGAGACTGAAAACAGGCCTCCATTGGCTGATATAGATTAATGAACAATGTGGCCATGTGCGATTGGGTGATGTAGATTAATACTTGGCTGATATAGATTAATAAATGCTGTGGCCATGTGCGATTGGGTGATATAGATTAATAATTGGCCGATATAGATTAATGAACGATGTGGCCATGTGCGATTGGGTGATATAGATTAATAATTGGCTGATATAGATTAATGAACGCTGTGGCCATGTGTAGTTGGGTAATATAGATGAATAATTGGCTGATATAGATTAATGAACGCTGTGGCCATGTGTAGTTGGGTAATATAGATTAATAATTGGCTGATATAGATTAATAATTGGCTGATATAGATTAATAAATGCTGTGGCCATGTGCGATTGGGTGATATAGATTAATAATTGGCTGATATAGATTAATGAATGGTGTGGCCATGTGTAGTTGGATGATATAGATTCATAATTGGATGATATAGATTAATAAATGCTGTGGCCATGTGCGATTGGGTGATATAGATTAATAATTGGCTGATATAGATTAATAAACGCTGTGGCCGTGTGTAGTTGGATGATATAGATTCATAATTGGATGATATAGATTAATAAACGCTGTGGCCATGTGCGATTGGGTGATATAGATTAATAATTGGCTCATATAGATTAATGAACGCTGTGGCCATGTGTAGTTGGGTGATATAGATTAATAATTGGCTGATATAGATTAATGAACGCTGTGGCCATGTGTAGTTGGATGATATAGATTAATAAATGCTGTGGCCATGTGCGATTGGGTGATATAGATTAATAATTGGCTGATATAGATTAATGAACGCTGTGGCCATGTGTAGTTGGATGATATAGATTAATAATTGGCTGATATAGATTAATAAATGCTGTGGCCATGTGCGATTGGGTGATATAGATTAATAATTGGCTGATATAGATTAATGAACGCTGTGGCCATGTGTAGTTGGGTGATATAGATTAATAATTGGTTGATATAGATTAAAAAATGCTGTGGCCGTGTGCAGTTGGATGATATAGATTAATAATTGGTTGATATAGATTAATAAATGCTGTGGCCATGTGCGGTTGGGCGAGCTCATACAGACGAGCCCCCCCGATGTGTGTGCGCCCACGTTCATCCGCTGGGCGCCAGCGGCACGGAGCAGACCCGCGCGCTCGCTGAAACTCTGCCCGTTCTGTCAGTGGCATGCCCGCCTCGTGCGGGCGGCTGTAATCAATACCGCCAACGCAGCTGCTCTTCCCTACAGCAGCTGAGAGAGAACTGCGAACGTCCTTCTACCTTCCCCGATGCTCCGGGTGAGAAATAGACCCAGGGGCTAGGATTCCTGGGAATATTTCCTCCCTCAAATTCCCTCCTTTCACAGTTCCTTTCATTGTTCCCTCTCTCACTGTCCCCCCTCTCTCACTGTCCCCCCTCTTTTACTGTCCCCCCTAACCATTCCCATTCTGTCAATGGTTCCCCCTCTCACAGTTCCCCCCCCTCTCACAGTTCCCCCTCTCTCACAGTTCCCTCTGTCTCACAGTTCCCCCTCTCTCACAGGTCCCTCTGTCTCACAGTTCCCTCTCTCTCACAGGTCCCTCTGTCTCACAGTTCCCCCTCTCTCACAGTTCCCTCTCTCACAGTTCCCTCTGTCTCTCTCACTCGCTCTCTCTCCAGTAGTTCCCTCTGTCTCTCTCACTCTCTCTCTCCAGTAGTTCCCTCTCTCACTCTCTCTCTCTCCAGTAGTTCCCTCTCTCACAGTTCCCTCTGTCTCTCTCACTCTCTCTCTCTCCAGTAGTTCCCTCTCTCACTCTCTCTCTCTCCAGTAGTTCCCTCTCTCACTCTCTCTCTCTCCAGTAGTTCCCTCTTTCACAGTTCCCTCTGTCTCTCTCACTCTCTCTCTCTCCAGTAGTTCCCTCTCACTCTCTCTCTCTCCAGTAGTTCCCTCTCTCACTCTCTCTCTCTCCAGTAGTTCCCTCTCTCACAGTTCCCTCTGTCTCTCTCACTCTCTCTCTCTCCAGTAGGTCCCTCTCTCACTCTCTCTCTCTCCAGTAGTTCCCTCTCTCACAGTTCCCTCTGTCTCTCTCTCTCTCTCTCACTCTCTCTCTCTCCAGTAGATCCCTCTCTCACTCTCTCTCTCTCCAGTAGTTCCCTCTCTCACAGTTCCCTCTGTCTCTCTCACTCTCTCTCTCTCCAGTAGTTCCCTCTCTCACTCTCTCTCTCTCCAGTAGTTCCCTCTCTCACAGTTCCCTCTGTCTCTCTCACTCTCTCTCTCTCCAGTAGTTCCCTCTCTCACTCTCTCTCTCCAGTAGTTCCCTCTCTCACTCTCTCTCTCTCCAGTAGTTCCCTCTCTCACAGTTCCCTCTGTCTCTCTCACTCTCTCTCTCTCCAGTAGTTCCCTCTGTCTCTCTCACTCTCTCTCTCTCCAGTAGTTCCCTCTCTCTAAAAGCTGCTGTCTCAGTGTTCCCCTCACATGATATGACTCGAGCGTCAGAAGTACAGATGACCTCCTGAACCTCATTTCTGTGTAATGAAGCAGCCTACACATGCATCTCCTGTTCATCCATCACAGGGCAATTATACAGAATCAATCATCTAAAGCGCTATTTTATTATAATAAATCTTGGTTATCATGTGGAATATTAATCATGCGAGTGCTTGCAGCATGAATGAGGGGTGAGTTCTAAAATGAGGGGTTCAAAAACCCCCTTCCAAAAAACCGGGTCCCATTTTCACCGTCTCGTCCTCCCCACACCTCCAAACCGGAGGAAACCGGCAGGTCCGTGGCACCTGAAGTGCGTGCGTTTCCATAGTCCAGCGGACGCTTGCGGGCGGTGATGTCACACCGCCGTTTCACACTACTGCAGAGCGAGCTGAGCGAACTGCCTTCGCAAAAACCTAAATTCAATTGCACCGTATTGATTCCCCCCACTCTTCATTATTACCCACCCCCCACCCCACCCCACCCCCGAGCTGATTGACAGATGGGAAATTGGTTACGTTAAGTATTTCATATGTTATATGGACTGACATTTGCTTGCCTGCCTCCTGTGTCAATATTGTTCTAGGCATACAGAGAGCGGCGAGATTGCAATATACACTGACTGCGGCTTCCGCGGCGATGTTCCACTGTTTTTCCCGACATAATTTAAGATATATTAAAAAAACGGGCGCGCTTCCCCCCGCCTGGCGAGGCGCCTAATGCAGATATTATTGTCTTCCTGGGGGAGATCATGTACGCCCATAATCGGGAGCTCTCCTCCCCCGGCGTGCTCATGTTTAAGCATTAGGGGCCTGTGGCGGCCAAATTGAGCCTGGCGTGATTGATTCGTGTCGAGGCGCCCGTCGAAGGCGGCCGCGATGTGCCGGTGGCGTGACCCCTTTTTGGAATACGGGGGACCCTGGTCTCTTCGTACGGGCGTGCCCTTCCCCCGCCTCCACCCCCTCCTTCCAATAAATAATCTGTGGCATATTAACACTGACACCTGTGAGGTGAGAATTAGCCAGGCGCCGGAGACGGGTCCAATACGACGATCCGGTCGGAATACCGAAGCAACTTTCCCTGGGATGTGTAGGAATGTCTGCTGTCTGACCTTTGAGGAAGACGACAGCTCAGGGGCCGCGTGGAAAAGGAATAATTACATGAAATAAATATGATCGCTTCCCTCTGGGGCGGAAAAAAACCCCAGACTAGGCTCTGCCACCACCAGGCCTCCTTTGAAAGGGTTAAGTTGTGTCATCGCTTACGAGTCGTCACCGAGCTTGATGAGAATCACGTCTTTACGCGCACACAGATGAGGAGGATTTGATATTTCCAGTGATGCTCAGATTTTATGATGATACCAAACAAAAAAGCAAACAAATTAATACAAAGCACACATACTGAACATTTTCATTAGACGAAAGGTATAAACTCTGAGAACGTATTGCTGCTTATATTAGATAAACTCTGAGAACGTATTGCTGCTTATGTTAGCTTTTTACCTCACTTGCTCCCTTTTTGGGGCTCAGGACAGGTTTTAGTCAAATTGTTTCCTCTGTAAAGCATCTTTGTGACAGGTTCTCTGTAAAAAGAGCTTTACAAATAAAACTGAATTTAATTTAGTGTTAGATAATAGCTACTTGATACTTGTATGAAAATAAGCATAACAGGGTAAACAGTTTCCTGACATTCCCACGATTGGTTACATCATAAGAAGAAACATAAACATGCTCCGACTTCAGAGTGAAAAATGTATTAATTATTATTATTTTTAAATGAAAACCATTGTATTGTAGTGATCTAATTATGAATAGCTCATTTTTTTATTACTTGTGATAAACTAAACACATACAGTAAATACATCTACAGTGACTTTAAAATGTCACAACTCTTAGCATTACTGCAGTTTTTGCGAAAGCTGCTTATTTTCTGATAAGAAAATCCCTACATATGCAATATAAAGGTACGTTGAAAAGATTTCTATGACCGGTTCTGCACATAAACTACCGAGCATTCATAAAATGGGAATGTCATGGCGATGTGATTGATTGGTTGTCATGGTGATGTGAATGATTGGTATGTCTAGAACACACGTATGACAGTGTCATGTCGCGCTTACCAGGAATGTATGCAAATTAAATTTGAATCAAAGCCTTACCACAAATAGAGCATTCATTTTTCACGTGGGTTTAGGGTTAACGTCGACTGCTTTCTAAATATGGGGATGAATCATTGACATTTTAATAGTTCCATATGTTCAATTTGTACAGAAATTTTGGTAAATAAAGCCATTTGCAGAAGCACCTTGCGGCTGGTTTTGTGTGGTGAATAATAACATTACCATTGTGAGTGTGAGGGGGTTCGGGGTGAGGCTGGGTGGATAGAGGGGAGTAACTTGTGCATTTCAAAGGAAACCAGGGAAGGCTTTGCTGCTTACGCCTGCCCTCTTTTGGACACCTGTGTCAAATACAGCATCTCCGGGTCCTGTGCGCTGTGCAGCTGAGAGACACAGAGACGCACCTCGTCCCTGCTGGCCTGCGTCCTACAGACAACCCGTCCTCACTAATCTGAAGACAGTTTCATGCATTTTGTTTTTGATTTTATACCTGGTACAAAAATGCATTTTAAAGCCCTCCCCCGCCCCCCCAAACTCTTAAACAGCCCCCCCGCTTGGCCAAGCTGCAGGTGAAGCTGAGGGGGGGGGGGAGCAGAGGGGTAGAAGAATAGCGTTGCTGTACAGGTCCAGCTAAACTAAAAGATTAAATAAGAAAACAAACAGCGCGTATAAATGCTCACTAATAGATTTCCTCGGGTGGAAAGCTTTGCCGTTCGTATCATGTGGGTGTCAAGGTTGGGGTCAATTCAATCTGTGCTCGGTTCAGGACATTAAATGAAATTCAATTCATTCATTGGAGGGGAGTGGGGGGGAGGGGGGATCATTACAGAACACTCAGAGACAGTTTTCAATTCATGACTTACATTTAAATTCATTTCTTGAATTGACTGAATTTGAAATGCAATTGACCCCCAACCCTGATGTGGTTCAATACAGTGTTTTTTTTGGTAAGATACCTGTTTTGCCATTGACTCCTAAATGAAAGGGAATGTTGGTAGAGGAATGTGTGACCCTCCTCTGTGACACACTCCTGTAGACAAACCGCCCCTTAAAAGCACACACAGATTACCCAAGATCGTCCGCCCATTTTCTCCAAACACGCCGGCATTTGTTTAGCCCTGTCCTCCGCCTCCAGGTGAATTAATCCCCAGGTATTTCGAGGGCACGGCCACCTGTGGGCGTGGCGTCTGGGTCTGCAGTCTGTGGGTGGTCTATTGTTCAGGGGGCTCATGGGAATTATCGCGTACGCGTCGTCTGATGCAACGTTTTTGGCGCTGACACAATTTGCCAGCCTCCCCGTTCTAGATTTCTTCAGGGGGAGGAGTCCTTTGGTGAGGTTCCAGGAAGGGCCACTCGTATGAAAGATTTATGCTGGCTGGGTTTGCTTGGGCTGGAAGCCACGGGGTAATGAGAACGCTCTGCTTTCAAGGCCGGGAGAAATCCGAGGGAGATGGCAGGGCCCGTAACAGCTGGATTAAAAGCAGATCCGCCTAATGGCTGTGAAAGACGTGCCACGTGTGACTTCACTGTTTCTCCACCCTTTCCACTCGCTCCTCCACCACTTCTGTTGACGGGGGTGGTAACCGTCCCAACATGGGGAGTTTGTTAACGTCAGATTTCCAAATGGGGCTTTAATTTGATAAGTGCGCTGGTGTTTCTGAGAGGTCAGCTTGTAGATACCATGGAGGTGCATAAAAAGTATTGTATATATTATGATGTACCGCTGTGCGCCCCATGTTCTTACATGTGGTTTATCACTTTAGCACATGTGTGCGCTGGGTCTAAAGCCCACATTATGAGGGACCATAAGTTTCCACTTATAGCTTTAAAAGGTTATTCCCCCCCCACCCCCACCCCCACCCCCCACACACACACACACACACACACTTCCTGTATTCTAGTCAGTTAAAAGTTTAATCTTAATTTTTAAAAATTCTTTCTTCAAAACAAAGTTTATAACACATGGATTTAGCAACATGGCAAAATAAATCACCAATGGCAATCACAGCCCGGTGTAATGTGTCACAATCAATTGAAAAATATTTCTGTACTTTACTGGGATTTTAAAATATTGTAAAGGGGGCAGTGGATCTACCTAAGTCTGTAGCCTACATATATGAAAAGCTGCCATCTGGGGCTGTAGCCGTATTAGACTATGGTAGATAATGAAGAATGCTTGTTTTACCTGGTACTGTCCTCTTTGCTGATACATGGCATAAGACTGAGCACTGCAAAACAAGACCCCATTGTATTTTTATTCAGATAGCATAGGTTCGTATTGCATAGTAACGCGTGATTATTTTAATTTCGCCATCTTTAACTTTCACATTCACCGCGCTCGGTTTCTTTGTAAGGACGGGAGATTACGCTCTTTTTGGACAAGGCCCGTCTGTTACTGGCCCGTTATATCACGTAATTTAAGTGTTGTTTGACCCGCGACAGCGAGACTGACGTTAAGTTTTCCGCGTTTGCGTTAACAAGCTAACGGGGTGAAAACGCGAGCAATGGTGATTTCCGCTCCCAGCTCGGACTGGTGAGAAGCGACGTGCGACCGTCCGTCTCTGGCGGTTGAGAGCTCGTTGTGACTTAATGAAAAATCGGATTTCTTGAAGAAAAATAGACACGACAGCATTACCCTTTATTTTCCTCTCTTATTTTCTTTCTTTCTTTCTTTTTTGGAGCCCACATTCAAGTTGTTTATTAACATACATTCTAATGTATTATGGCATCATATGGCCAGACTCGAAGACGGCACTTAGGCTACTTGGTGTCTAGTTGGATCGAAGGGCTGTCATTGGCACTTTCAAATCCCGTGTCCCCACTGGTACACTATTAAAACTTCTATTATGCCATCTCCTAAATAAACTTGTTATATTTCATTCAAAACACATGACTGGAAACCACATGAATGTTGCACCATGTAAGGGCTAGACGTTATTCTGTTTGCAATGTTACATGCAGATGTGCAAGTGTAGGCTATTCAGTGACAATGCTTAGAGAGAGGAGACTGACGGATGAAACTTATGTTTCTGGTTTCTTGACAAACCTGTTTTCAAACTTATTTGGCATCAGAAATGAATGTTGTGGTGTGAACGCAATGACTACAGGTAGCAGATCCTACAAAGTGAAGTTTCTCAATGCAGACATTAGTCTGGATTCAATCTGTCCTTGTACTGCACCTCACACACACATGCAAGTGCTCTTTTTGCCCGTCAAAACAATCAGCTAAAATCATCTTATCACCAAAATTTACTTTGAATTTTAATTGTTAAAAAGAAAAACTTTTATGTTTTAAGTAATATTAAGAACTAATTTTGATCAAATACATCGTTTCAATTAATGTTTCAAAATAAAAACCTGAAATAAGTTACGGCTTGTCTCTTGTGCATGTACTCAGATCATTTGAATAAGTGCATTATTAATTTACCGAAAGGAGAGATTATGTGGAGTGCTTTTCAGGGAAACGAGGGCTCTGTCTAAGTGCTTGGAGAGATGCATCAGTACTAAAGCATGTGTTTACATCCAGCTGCACCAATGGATGCAATTCAATCAACATTCGTCCTTAACTTAACTAAATATAATGTCCGGGATTCAATCGACATCGGGTGTTCTTAACTTAGCCTAATAATAATAATAATAATAATAATAATACCCCCCTTAATTGTATTAATTCATCCCTCATTATTTTCACTGTCACAAAAACAGCTGAAGTATATCACTTCTATCAGCAGTTTGGTGGTTATCATCGAACAAACATGGTTTTTTGAAAGCCTGGAATATGGGTGAGGAATGTCAGGTATAATTACCATAAAATGCATCGTAATGTTGATTTTTGCAAAAACAACATGGCCTTTAGTCTGTATTAGGCTTAGTTCTTGAGCATTTAGCTTAATATCCTTGCACAGCCAGGCTAATTTGGCAGGTAAATGCTTGCACATACAGCACCGCTGGTACGAAACGTAGATATCTGTTTATTCATAACAATTTTACTACAAAATAATATTATCATTTTTGACGCCCCTCGTGACATGTTTCAAGTCCCAATAAAGAAGTCAACAGAACGGCTGTAAGCCACTGAAGCGCCACTCAAAGGTGTCTCGGTTCCAGTGATTGGTTTTGCTTTGCGTTGGAGGAGTGGGAGAGCCCGCCCCTAAGCTGACGGATTGAACTACACTCCAGGCAGGTTTGCAAAGACTCGTTCTGTTGAGCCTGGAAGATTTGATAAGGGTGTTTAAAAGCTCTGGGTCGGGATTAGTTGGGAGCAACAACAAATCGGTGCTTTTAGCTGGGTGGGGAAACCCCAGTCGGTCAAATGCTAATGGTAATGATCAGGAAGACGAGACTATGAGACAGGAGGATCCTGGCAGCCCCTGAGGAGAGCGCCCCCTACAGTTGATTGCTAGAAGCACAAGCTCAGAGCAGTTGCCCTAATTACAAGTGAGTTTGTGTGGCCATGCAAGTTGTCCAAATGTACTGTTGCAATAGCTTGTACTTTCCTTTTTACGACAACACCAATCAAAACATATTCACCAATGAAAAAAACATGCCGCATAATCAGAAATCTAAAGGGAACAGCCTCTAAAACTGCATCGCTGGACAAAAACATTCTCAATAAATCCTTGTATTCCCTCAAAGTCGCTGTCATATGAAAGCCCAGAGAAGTCAAGTCTTTGGTTCATCTGCGTATTATTTTCCATTATATGCACTGCCAGCCAGCAAAGGCTAAATTTATCTACCTTTATCTGCACTTGTATGTGTGTGTGTGTGTGTGTGTGTGTGTGTGTGTGGACACAGGAATGCCAGTTCTTTCCTCAGGCCAAAGTGGATTATTGCTCTTATAATCTGAAGCAACTGTTCCACACTGTTTGCCAATATCAAGAGAACGGTAAGATCCGCTGGGGACGTGTTGTTATTTACAGTGCTTTAGAATATTTTTAAACTTTTAGAGAAAAGTAGGTTGTAATTGTGTAAGATTTCTATGGAGAATGTTCAAAAGTCGTACTGCTTGAATGCAGCCAAATACGTTAGCATATAGCGCTGCAATGCATTTTGGGATGTGCTAGTGTTGTTTTGATGACTTGATCCGAGCGTGCATACACTCCCCCTGTCCTGAATATGAAAATGGCCCTGTTGTGATCATAAAGGCTGAAACCAGACGCAAAGACCGCAATTTGTTCACGGGGACCAGTTGTAATGAGGAGAAAATTGTCAGATGAATTTGTTGAAAGGGACATGAATACTAAAATGTTCTCTGTGCTAAACATGCGCTTTAAATCGAAACAGAATGCTGAGTGAATAAATGTAATTTTAACGGCAGCTAAAGTGACTTGAGAATATGAAGCATGGAAGAGGCTCACCGCTCTGCAGGTACGGCTCCTCGCGGGAAGAGATTCACTGAAGATATGAAATGGTATACCTGATATCATTTCTAGATAGTATGTTAAAAACATGAATAGGTGCCGTGTAGGGAGTATCAATCCCTGAACCAAACAAAAAAATAGCCGATGGCATACAAAAACAAATAACAAGATTACTGAATTAGTCTCCAACTCCGACTAACAGTTGAAGACCTTTGGCACGTAAGCCCTTAAAGAATACATGGATAAACTGTAGGGATTCATACGCTGGCAGTAGTTCCCAAGGTAACGGGATTAAACGCGCGTCATTCTGAATTCTAAGAAGATCCTGCACACGGATAGAGAATTCTACACAAACAGACCACTAATGCAGAGTCATGTCATGTGGAAGTACACTTTATAAATTCAAATGTTAAACCTGGGAAATAAAATGACTGGTCTTTAAAATGGGATTCATTTTTATTTTTTTATTTTTTTAAACGAGTTATATAGGCTACATTATGTTTTGTTGAAATTCATCTGGGCTGCTTGTGGATGAATCAGACGTGAATTCATAGATGCCAGATTCCACGCAACGCACCGATTTCAAAAGGCAGGTAGTCACCCTAGACGGGGGATAAAGCGGTCTGTGCTGGTGAGTCAGGATTGAGTGAAAAGTCAAAGAGAAGTTGTGTTGAAACAGTGGTCCTCTCCTGGGTGTGGCGGGCTTTAAGGCTCTGTGCCGCGTCTTTAAAGGGCTGCCTTTTTAAACCCAGGGATATACTTTTAAGTCACATGGGAGGCCCCTTGTTCTGCAGGATTCCCACATTCTCACTTTTAACCCCCAAAGTGCCACTTATCAGCCCCCCCCCCCCGAAAGCCAGTATTTACAGCTTGTCTGAAGCTACCAAAGGCATTCTGGGTAGTTAGTGGCCATAGTTAGTTAGTGGCCAAATAAATACATGAAGTATTTTGGGGTGTTTGGTACTTGATGAGAAAAAGCTGAGAATATTCTTAGACTATGAGCAGTTAAACTATGTGAGTCTCACTTATTGATTTAATCCCGATACAGAATTGCAGAAATTTGCATTCATTGTATTTTGTATTATCTTATTTTTAATTTTTATTTTGTATTATGCAATCCATTAGAAATGTAATATTCTTGAAACACCTATATTCATACATTTTATATATTAATTCATGGACTCTGATTGCATTGAAAGCTGCATGGTTTAACTATGTACAATGTGCACCACTATTCATATTCAATAATGCAGAAAATAATAAAAACCTGTTAAAATAGTCACTGGCTCTCCTGTAGTACTGTCTGTGGCCTGTAGGGCGTAAAATAGTCACTGGATCTCCTGTAGTACTGTGTGTGGCCTGTAGGGCGTAAAATAGTCGCTGGCTCTCCTGTAGCACTGCGTGTGGCCTGTAGGGTGTAAAATAGTCACTGGCTCTCCTGTAGTATTGCATGTGGCCTGTAGGGTTTAAAATAGTCACCGGCTCTCCTGTAGTACTGTGTGTGGCCTGTAGGGTGTAAAATAGTCACTGGCTCTCCTGTAGTACTGCGTGTGGCCTGTAGGGTTTAAAATTGTCACTGGCTCTCCTGAAGTACTGCATGTGGCCTGTAGGGTGTAAAATAGTTGCTGGCTCTCCTGTAGTACTGCATGTGGCCTGTAGGGTGTAAAATAGTCACTGGCTCTCCTGTAGTACTGCGTGTGGCTGTGGTGTGTCCGTCGCTTTGAGCAGAAAACTAACACCAAGGCAGCTAATGAGGTTTTAAATCCACTAGCGTTTTTATTTTTTCAGTATTGATTTTTATATATTTTCTTGCATGTGAATGTGTAATTTTATACTATATTATTATTTATGTTCATGTTAGACATTCTGGAAAAAATCAGTTTGCCTCTGCTAGCTGTGTGGAAACTTGCTAAGCATCTTACAAGAGAAAGACGTAAGTGATGGGACCGTCAATCAAAACAAATCAAGCAACTGCAAAAAGAACTTACCCGGAAGACCACACACGTTTCGGGTACATCCAGGTCTAATCTCAGAGAAATGCCCTCCACACATAACGGCACTGTTCATTTTCACCATTGTCAACTGAATTTAGAAAATGACCCCCCCCCCACTTAACGCAGCTCTGGAATTACGCTGCGGGGCAGGAATGTGCAAAAACGGTATGCAAGTGGGTTTTTGAGTAGGACTGGGGCTGTGGTTGGCACCTCCGCGTGAGGGTCCGGGCTAGGTCCGGGCTGGGTCCGGGCTGGGTCCGGCACTGCGGCAGTATTGCCTTATTCCGACGCAGAACCTGGCTCGGTTCCCAGCATGTTCCTCTTCCCTCAGACCCGCGGGGTTATTTATCCTGAGAGGCACGACTATACACCGTCAGCATGAACACATGACTATACACCGTCAGCATGAACACACGACTATACACCGTCAGCATGAACACACGACTATACACCGTCAGCACGAACACAAGACTATACACCGTCAGCACGAACACAAGACTATACACCGTCAGCATGAACACATGACTATACACCGTCAGCATGAACACACGACTATACACCGTCAGCACGAACACACGACTATACACCGTCAGCACGAACACAAGACTATACACCGTCAGCACGAACACACGACTATACACCGTCAGCATGAACACACGACTATACACCGTCAGCATGAACACACGACTATACACCGTCAGCAAGAACACACGACTATACACCGTCAGCAAGAACACACGACTATACACCGTCAGCACGAACACACGACTATACACCGTCAGCATGAACACACGACTATACACCGTCAGCATGAACACACGACTATACACCGTCAGCACAAACACACGACTATACACCGTCAGCATGAACACACGACTATACACCGTCAGCATGAACACACGACTATACACCGTCAGCACGAACACACGACTATACACCGTCAGCATGAACACACGACTATACACCGTCAGCATGAACACACGACTATACACCGTCAGCATGAACACACGACTATACACCGTCAGCACGAACACACGACTATACACCGTCAGCACGAACACACGACTATACACCGTCAGCATGAACACACGACTATACACCGTCAGCACGAACACACGACTATACACCGTCAGCATGAACACACGACTATACACCATCAGTACGAACACACGACTATACACCGTCAGCATGAACACACGACTATACACCGTCAGCACAAATATGTGAACACAACATACTCTGTTACATGAGGCGATGTTTTAGCTTTGAATTAAAGCAACATCTTGATTTTTTCACACAGGATTGCTATAACCAGGGGTTATTTTCACAGGGCATGTAACAATAGGTAAAAGACGCAGGTATCTTTACTGGCACGGGAGTGCCCAGTCCGTAAAAGTTACAGATAAAGTCGATCAGGTAAAACATTAAATATAGTTTTCAATTAAATATATGTAAAATAGAATTAACAAATCACTGCTTTCTGCTTTTATGTGCATTTTACATACTGTCCCGACTTTTTTGGAATTGGGGTTTGTATATATCTTTGTTAAACTCTGTTTCTTTATGAATTCTTAATCAGGATTAAAGAAACTGCTTTTTGACCTGCAGTACAGAGTTTCCTTAAACACTTTTAAACTGTAAACAAAATGTTTGGTCTGAGAAAAACAATCATAAATTTCCTTTATATTATTTATAATTTTTCATGTTTTCATTTCACCAATTCTGAGACTGAACCTTTAATTCATAAATTCATAGGACTAATTTCATATTACTACAACAGGGAATAAAAAAATATTTAAAAATAAAAAACTTTTAACAAGGAGAGTTTAATCGGAGAACATCCAACATAAATTCCCTCCCTCTACAACAGACGTAGAAAGGACAAGATCACTTCCTGTGTTTAACTAGCCATTAGCATCAGGAAGGCCCCTTCATGGTCGTTAGCGTCATAATTACACACTTCTTTACATGGGCAGAAAGGTAAAGATCTTGTTCTCTTCCATATAAGACGGCACTCTTTGGGAAGTATGATTAAGGGAGGATTCTCTTCCTAAATAAGGTAGCTGCCGTTCTTCATGCTGCCGTTCACTCTCAGATTTAAGGCTCTAGTTATCTCTGACGCTTTTTCTTTCTGAATGAACGAGAGAAACGGCAGATCATTTGAGAGCACATGAAGACGATGAAGAGTCCGTGCCAGAGGACGCAGTCCCCTCCTCCAGGAGGAATCGCAGTGCTGAACGTCTCCTGCGAGCACTTTTGGGCTGTTTTGTTTAAAGCTGCCTTTAGTTGGGTTTTATTTTTTTAGCGCTTTTCTGAATGTAATTTCTGCAGAAAGCCCTACTTCCTATAAAGGCGGGGCCTCTTCCTGCAAGAATTTACTGTGCTGAACAAAATGGGGACATTTAGACATCAGTTGAGATGTAAAATTGTGAGGCTGTTATTGTTGCCTTTTGAGCTTGTGTGGTCAGGATGGATGGTATGAGGGAGATTAGTCTAAAGAAAGCCATTTACTGCTACTGCTCCTACTAATTTAGCCTTCTTAATAAACAAAACAACAAATAAATAAGAAGCTTCCTTTCTATAAAGGCAGTGTGCGACCTGTTTCCACTCTATTCGCATCTCGTCTTTATCAGTTCAATTTACAACAGAATAGATCAGCACAGAACTGAACAAAATATTAAATAATAGAAAATTAACCTACTGTCCACCAGGAAGAGAGAATTTACCTTAAGCTTCACCTCAACTCATAATATACACAACGTTAGATTGGGACTTGTGCTAATTCTGTCTGAAATCATCCAATGTTTCAAGGCTACTCTTTTATACATTGTTTTTAGAGATTCAGTGAAACAGAAAATTTATGAAACAGTCCAGGATGAGTCTAAAGAATGAGAGAGTCCCACGCTCGGGGGGGTGGGGGGGACAGGGGGGGGGGAGAGAGTAGGACAGAGTAGGACAAGGCAGCCGCAGAGCCTCGCAGCCATCGATTAAACCCTCCAGACCGTGGGCCACCACTCCAGACAGCGCAGACAGTTAACGGCAGTGAAGACGCATTATGTACGTAGTTTGCGGGGCTGTTGCTCGTAGCTCAGCTTTAATGCACTCTCCAATTAAAGCAGCTCAGGATGCTAATGCCACCCGATTGCCCCTGATTAGCCCTAATCGCCGCTAATGGCCCAGGCACCACTTAGCACGGCCGCTGGGCTCCTCGAGGTGTGGTCTCTGTCACCGGGTTGCTAAGCCCGGGCAGGTTCTGTCCTGTAGGGACTTAGTATGCTGTCGTTGTGAGGTGAGCGAGCGAGAGAGCAAGTGTGCCTCGCTCGCCCCGAGTGCAGGCTCCCCCACACTGAGCACGCTCAGAGCAACAGGTGTGTGTGTGTGTGTGTGTGTGTGTGTGGGCTGAGGGGTGGGGTCTCACGATCTCTAAACACTCCCCCCAATTTTTGTTGTTTTGCATCTCTGTTCATAATTGCATCTGCTGGTAACCATGCGTCCACAGTTGTGTGTTTTTCTTTCTTTATTTTATTTATTTTTTATAACTGTACACCTTCTACATACATACATACGTACACACACACGCACATTCCACAGACACACGCATGCACACACACAAACGCATACAACTCATACACATTCACACGACACAAACACGTCTACATGCACACACATGTAAACACACACACACGTACATTTGCGCACACACACACAAACATGTACATTTGCACACACACACTCACATGCACATCTGTTAATAGTAGACATACTGTAGCCTTTATTGATGGAGCTTAATTCCTGGATAAATTTGCTGGTGTTTTATGTGCGGCTTGCAGAACTGAACAGTGGACGCTATTCTCGCTGTGCGTCAGTTTGACTGACAGATACGCGCTCCTTGCAGTGCACATTGTTCAGCATACATAACAGTCCCTGACACTTTCCTGGCCGAAGAAAAGTCTAACTCAACATGGATCATGGTGTATTTCAACATGGAGTACATTTCGGCTACCCAACATCCCTTATGCCTTCTGTTTTTAATATTTAATTCATTCTTACTTCACGTTTTATGAAAAACCCGTCACTGCCAAAAGTCCCAAGTGATCATTAAATCGACAGAATCGACGGAATTGTCCTTCCTTTTCCTTTCTTCCTTTCGCTATAGGAGAAACAGGACTGGAAGATGTTTTTTTTCCTTCAGGAATATTTAATTAAATCTCGGTTTCTCAGGAACCATAGGCTATTTGTTACTATTCTGAATGCGCCAACAAATCCGTCGTGTCCAGTAAAAACCGATCAGATGCCCGTTGCAAGAGGAATCTCATCGAGACATTAGGCACACAAATTAAGATTGGCCTACTTTAGTTGTTTGCCAGTGGGTACAAAAAAAAACGTTATTATGATGAATAGCCGACTTTTCCGGTAGAGGATTACGCAAAAACTGTTCTAAACTTCTTTTTCCACTCTGAAGCTGATTGCGGGATTAGTATGCAGGGTGGGATTAGTATGCAGGTCGTATTTACTGAAGTTACGAGGCGCCACCTGCTGGCGCGCAGCACGAACGGAAAGAAGACGTCGGAGAGAAAATGTCGGGGGAAAAAGTGTAAAAACTATTTTGTTGTGATTTAGGATAAATATACCGCTTTGACAGATGAATAAAATGTTTTGTGTAACACATGAAAAATATATAATAGATTGCCTCGTGCATTTAGACAAAAACAGTAATAATACAAATAACTGAATCTCTAAAACAACGCATAGTTGCTACATCATCTTGCTCTACCGTATCGGGTTTTGAATACAAGACTAAACCTTTTTATCTAATTGAATTCCAAAAGTTTTAAAATTCGCAAGTAAGTTCGCTGTTATGTAACCAGCTAATATTTCCTTTAATCTCGAGAGTTTTATATAATTTTATTTGGATAAATATAATTTGTATTGGTTACGAAAGTGCTTTTTATAAATGTAATAATTTGTATTTTGTTTTAAAAAAGAAAACACTGAAATATAGCCGACGCCTTAACGTAGGCTACTTGTGCTATTGTCCGGAGGGATCCTTTTAGCCGAGGAAGAGCATAGGGCTTTCATATCAAAGGGTGGTCGCACGGAAAGACTCATTCACCCGAAGGATTATCTTAATGCATATTTTTAAAAAGGCCGAAAAAAGGTTGAAACCTTTGACGGAAGTTTGCAGGAACATGTGACCTTAGAAACAATAGCTTACTTTTCACCTCGGTTAAACACAAATTATTATGATTGTTAGTATTATTATTTATAAAAAATGAAATCATATGATGTAATTTGTTTTCAGAAGTAGCAATCTAGTAAGCTACCTGAGAATATTCTACTGAACATAGCTTTACAATTATGAATTTACTGTTTAACTTTACGAAGGTGAAATGAGCAGAATATGGACACTCCTTTAAATTGCTTAAATTCAGACGATTAATTTAACGTTTATATTAATAAATTAACCCTGAAATTTAGTTAAAAACGTACATGACGGGTGTTCACTAGCATATGAATACGTGTGTGTGTGTGTTGACCTGTCAGAGCAACCTCATTAAATTCATAACTGCTGCCAAATCATCTTTATTCAGGCCTGTATATGACAGCCGCTCTTGTAGCGCAAGCTGAACCGAGTTTCCGTGGAGCCGCAGACACACGCGATGTGAGGACAGGACTTTTATTATCCACTGCAGCTGAATTACTAAAGCACGAAGAAAGACTTGGGGCCTCACTATGCAGCCTGCTGGGCCTAAGCACTTCCCCTGTATACGTGACCTCTCACACAAACTACCTTTATCTCCTTACAGTTTAAACACGGGCCTATGCACATCACCTTACTGTGGATAGACTGCTCCTGACAGCTCGCGCTGCCTGGTGCACCCGCAGATCCACAGCCACGCAAACAACAGCTGATTCATCGTGGGGTTCCATAGATAACTCCCAAACGGCTAGCAGCTCATGTTTTGGTTAGCACTCAAAATACATAAACCATATTTAGTGGGCCAGTGTATAACAGAACTCCTGGAGAAAAAAATTAAGATAAATTCTATATATAATATGTTTTTTGTTGTGTAGAGATGTTGTGTTGATGTATATAAAATATTAAGTATTTTCCTGTTCCTGAAAATGACATTTTAAGAGGTACAGGAGTTTTAAACGGCGAAATACATGACGGATTAAATTACTTCTCTTTCAAGGCCTGGTTAAAGACCGAATGGGATTCATTAGCTTGCATACTGTGTGAATTGCGTACAGTCGGAATTAATTTCAGAGTCCACTAGCTCATTAGCTTCATCTGAAACGGGCAGGCAGTAGAGCTGTCCTGCAGTTAACACTTAATAATGCAGAAAAGAGGATCCAAGGTGCTATTTTCATATGGAAAAGACAAGCTCCCCATGTACTGCAACCTGGACAAAACTCACTGTACATGAATAAAAACCCAACAGCTCAGAACAGCTCTGCCTTTAATCTGGTACAATGTTGCACAAGATACATATCGATGATTCATTTTTCATTATTTTAAGGCAAATAGAGAGAGCTGTTTAAATGTGAAACTAGAAAGACTCATCAATTAAATGAACGTGAACAGATTAAGTTAAGCAACCCCAAGAGTGCGTAACACTACAAAAACAATTCTAAATGAAACAAGCTGAGACAACAAGCTAAAAAAGGAAGACTTGGCTGAAGATTTTAAAGAAGAAAGCTTGGACAAGTAGTGACAGAAACGGCAACGGGCAAAGTTGGGTAAAAATGTTGTTTTCCCGCACTTCTTGTTTTTTTTGGAAGATAAAGAGATACGAAGGAGGGAGGGAAAAAGCAAAGGAGCTCCAGATTTTCTGATTTCTTCAGCAAACAGCGACAGGCTGAGCTCAGCTTAAACAAACAGGGCGAGCCGCCATTGTTCTCCGTCTGAGAGCAGCCCTGCCGTACCTCCAGGCTCTGAGCCACCAGGACAAACACAATCCCATCATTCCACTGCAACACAAGAGGGAAGGACCAGAGGACCACGCCCTGAACCCACACACACACACGCAGGAAGACACACACATGCACACAGACAGACACACAGACACACACACACATGCACAGGCACACACACAGACAGGCAGACAGGCAGACACACAGACACACAGACAGACAGACACACACACACACACACACACACACACACACACACACACACACACACACACAGAGTCTCAGAAGCTCCTCTTGAAAGACTCCGAGCCTGAGACTCTGAAGCAAGATAGAACAGCAGAATCTTGGCAGGTCAAAGGTCAAGAGGCAGGAAGTCCAGCCCAGGACAGTGGGTCCAGTCAGAAAATTAGGGGCCGCAGCGGATCTCCAGATCCCCGGCTTGGATACGCCACAGGGGGTACGGGTCTACGGGACCCCCTCTCTGCGAACTCACACAGGGGCCCCCGAATTTCACAGCTTTATATTCCCCAAGAAGAGACGATTCATGCTCATGTGCGCAGACACCGAGTTACACACCGCTGCACGGATTCATACTAGGGGTCAGAGGTCAGGACCATTCCATTTCAATTCAGGAAGTTAATTCAAATTGAGTTATTTTACTGAACATTTTTCATAATGTTTAATCAATATTTTAAAACCAATACATAGAAAATATATGATCGAACATAACTCGAACATAACTGCATGTAGACGGAGCGGATCATGCCTCACTAACCCGTAATGTCTGCCATCCCCGTTTTTAATCTCCCAACTGTCAGGCGGTGTTAAAGATGCACCAGCCTCTAATGGTCACCAGAGGGGGCCAGAGCACACAGGATGCAGGTGAAACCAATGAGAAACACAGGTGTGTGATTGTCAACATTTAGCCTTTGATATGAACAACATGCGTGAAAAAAATCAAGACGATAACATGTTTGGAATGGAAACACCATAAGAATGTGTGCTTTTAGTTTTGATTGATTGTCTCTGATATTATTTCTATAATTAGTTGCAAAAAAAAATCTATTAATATTAAGTATTAAGTATCGTAGCAGTAAGAAAATCAGAGAGTCATTATGTATGTGTAATTAAGTAGTATTTAAGTATAAATGTCCAAAACTAAACAGATTGGTTATTTTTATTTTTAAAAGATCAAGCTTTGTTTTTTAAACGCATCTCCTGTTGTGATTTGCATTATAGGCCACTAGAGCCTGAACAAGGTCCATTTTAAGAGATTCCTTTTATCAGGGAAAGCACATCATTCCCAGGAATTTCCTCTGGATACCTGAAGCATTCCAAGCATTTCATATGTAGAAGTGAAAGGTACAGTTTGGGTCCCAAACATTATCTGGCTGTCGGAGAATTGAACTGCTTTGATCCTGGAATAGAGGTTCCACATCCTTTACATCTGAAAGCTTCTTCTAACTACCCTGTTTCTGAGTGAAATTAAAAGGTTAATGTTCAGTACCTTTAGTAAACAGGAAGCAAAGCAGAGGCTATGTAGTGCACTAGTAAATGGAATAATGTCTGAATTGTGGTATCGTTTCATTGCATTATGGATCTAAAAAAGACATTGAACACAAAATAAATGTCTCGCCATTTTAGTAATCTCCATACTCCTGAGGATGTCTAACGCAGACATGGTTTATTTGATCTGATAGACAGTGCACTCTAAAAGTGTTAGGACAGTAACACAATTTTTGTTGTTTTGGCTCTGTACTCCAGCACATTGGATCTGAAAAGGAACAGTGACTATGAGGTTAAAGTGCAGACGTTTGGGTTTTTATGTTCATATCACGTGAACCGTGTAGCAATTGTAGCCATTTGTACACATAGTCCCCCCAGTTTAGGGGACCAAAAGTAATTGAACAAATTAGCATAAACTTAAATAGTCATATAATATTTGGTTGCATATCCTTTGCATGCCATGACTTCCTGATGTCTATGACCCAAGTTCAACGACATCAAAATACTCTTGATATCTTATTTTCAGGTACTCTTACAAGTGATACTAAATTAGAGTATGGGGGTGTTTGTAGTGAGGATCAGGTGTGAGATGAGAGTATGGGGTGTTTGTAGTGAGGATCAGGTGTGAGATGAGAGTATGGGGTGTTTGTACAGTGAGGATCAGGTGTGAGATGAGAGTATGGAGGTGTTTGTAGTGAGGATCAGGTGTGAGATGAGAGTATGGGGGTGTTTGTAGTGAGGATCAGGTGTGAGATGAGAGTATGGAGGTGTTTGTAGTGAGGATCAGGTGTGAGATGAGAGTATGGAGGTGTTTGTAGTGAGGATCAGGTGTGAGATGAGAGTATGGAGGTGTTTGTAGTGAGGATCAGGTGTGAGATGAGAGTATGGAGGTGTTTGTAGTGAGGATCAGGTGTGAGATGAGAGTATGGGGGTGTTTGTACAGTGAGGATCAGGTGTGAGATGAGAGTATGGGGTGTTTGTAGTGAGGATCAGGTGTGAGATGAGAGTATGGGGTGTTTGTAGTGAGGATCAGGTGTGAGATGAGAGTATGGGGTGTTTGTAGTGAGGATCAGGTGTGAGATGAGAGTATGGAGGTGTTTGTAGTGAGGATCAGGTGTGAGATGAGAGTATGGGGTGTTTGTAGTGAGGATCAGGTGTGAGATGAGAGTATGGGGTGTTTGTAGTGAGGATCAGGTGTGAGATGAGAGTATGGTGGTGTTTGTACAGTGAGGATCAGGTGTGAGATGAGAGTATGGGGTGTTTGTAGTGAGGATCAGGTGTGAGATGAGAGTATGGGGGTGTTTGTAGTGAGGATCAGGTGTGAGATGACAGTATGGGGGTGTTTGTAGTGAGGATC
Source organism: Ilyophis sp. 1 JC-2022 (assembly GCA_022702515.1). Taxonomy (NCBI): domain Eukaryota; kingdom Metazoa; phylum Chordata; class Actinopteri; order Anguilliformes; family Synaphobranchidae; genus Ilyophis; species Ilyophis sp. 1 JC-2022. The sequence goes on along the minus strand of CM040400.1, from coordinate 2,485,505 downwards.
AGGTGTGAGATGAGAGTATGGGGTGTTTGTAGTGAGGATCAGGTGTGAGATGAGAGTATGGGGGTGTTTGTACAGTGAGGATCAGGTGTGAGATGAGAGTATGGAGTGTTTGTAGTGAGCATCAGGTGTGAGATGAGAGTATGGGGTGTTTGTAGTGAGGATCAGGTGTGATATGAGAGTATGGGGGTGTTTGTACAGTGAGGATCAGGTGTGAGATGAGAGTATGGGGTGTTTGTAGTGAGGATCAGGTGTGAGATGAGAGTATGGGGGTGTTTGTAGTGAGGATCAGGTGTGAGATGAGAGTATGGGGTGTTTGTAGTGAGGATCAGGTGTGAGATGAGAGTATGGGGTGTTTGTAGTGAGGATCAGGTGTGAGATGAGAGTATGGGGTGTTTGTAGTGAGGATCAGGTATGAGATGAGAGTATGGAGGTGTTTGTAGTGAGGATCAGGTGTGAGATGAGAGTATGGGGTGTTTGTAGTGAGGATCAGGTGTGAGATGAGAGTATGGGGTGTTTGTAGTGAGGATCAGGTGTGAGATGAGAGTATGGGGTGTTTGTAGTGAGGATCAGGTGTGAGATGAGAGTATGGGGTGTTTGTAGTGAGGATCAGGTGTGAGATGAGAGTATGGGGTGTTTGTAGTGAGGATCAGGTGTGAGATGAGAGTATGGGGTGTTTGTACAGTGAGGATCAGGTGTGAGATGAGAGTATGGGGTGTTTGTAGTGAGGATCAGGTGTGAGATGAGAGTATGGGGTGTTTGTACAGTGAGGATCAGGTGTGAGATGAGAGTATGGGGTGTTTGTAGTGAGGATCAGGTGTGAGATGAGAGTATGGGGTGTTTGTACAGTGAGGATCAGGTGTGAGATGAGAGTATGGGGTGTTTGTAGTGAGGATCAGGTGTGAGATGAGAGTATGGGGGTGTTTGTAGTGAGGATCAGGTGTGAGATGAGAGTATGGGGGTGTTTGTAGTGAGGATCAGGTGTGAGATGAGAGTATGGGGTGTTTGTAGTGAGGATCAGGTGTGAGATGAGAGTATGGGGTGTTTGTAGTGAGGATCAGGTGTGAGATGAGAGTATGGGGTGTTTGTAGTGAGGATCAGGTGTGAGATGAGAGTATGGGGTGTTTGTAGTGAGGATCAGGTGTGAGATGAGAGTATGGGGTGTGTGTAGTGAGGATCAGGTGTGAGATGAGAGTATGGGGTGTTTGTAGTGAGGATCAGGTGTGAGATGAGAGTATGGGGTGTTTGTAGTGAGGATCAGGTGTGAGATGAGAGTATGGGGTGTTTGTAGTGAGGATCAGGTGTGAGATGAGAGTATGGGGTGTTTGTAGTGAGGATCAGGTGTGAGATGAGAGTATGGGGTGTTTGTACAGTGAGGATCAGGTGTGAGATGAGAGTATGGGGGTGTGTGTAGTGAGGATCAGGTGTGAGATGAGAGTATGGGGTGTTTGTAGTGAGGATCAGGTGTGAGATGAGAGTATGGGGTGTTTGTAGTGAGGATCAGGTGTGAGATGAGAGTATGGAGGTGTTTGTAGTGAGGATCAGGTGTGTTTCTATGGTGAGTGACTGACACTCATGAGGCTGTGGAAGGTTCTTAGAGGACACCCAGAGTGTGTGTGGCAGCTACAACCTCTGGGTTAGGTAAAGCTGATGAGGCATTCAAAGCTTATGGGGAATTCAAAGCTTATGAGACATTCAAAGGCTGTGGGTTAGGTAAAGCTTATGGGGCATTTAAAACCTGTGGGCCAGTCAAATATTGAGGGGAAAGTCGTGAGCACTTGTTCTCTTCAGTGTCTCCAGCGCAGCTCCGGGCCAGACACCTGCATGATCACGCAGGGTCTGAACAGGGACGAGGTCACCTGGGCTCAGGAGGGTTGCCAGATCTCGCGATAACCAGGGATGTGACTCACGGTGAGAAGGGTTGCCAGTTTGCACAAATTGCCTTTGTGTGGAGGACACTCGAAACCAGAGATGTGGTCGTGGTGGATCACACACTGCCTGGGTCCTTCGGGGGTTTGGGCCAGGACACCCGGGCGGGGGCAGGGGCGGGGGCGGGCTAGAGTGGAAAAATAATATCAGCATCTGTTAGCAGGAAATGATCCAGACTGGATTTTAATTGCGAGAAGATGTTCTGGGAAAATGGAGAGGGTTTTTTTTTTTCCCCCGTCGATCCTTAGTCAGGAATGTGTCTCTTTCTTTAAAGATCTAAAATCCCATTTTCGTCTGCAGTAGATACATCACGGGTATGTGGGCAAAGCTTCGCTCAGCATTCTGGCATACTGACATGTTGTGAATGGTCTTCAATTTCAATTCAATTTTGTTCCATTCTCATCCATCCTGAGACCAATTATTTCAAGATCTAGTGCATATTTTTTCCAACTAACGTCCATTTTATAGTATTAGTTTCCATTTGGAATGTTACACTGGAAATAGTAATTTCTAAGATGCACATAATCTGCATAATGGAAACAGAGCTGTTTGTGTACCTGTGGATATCAAATAGTTCTTAAGCCCCAGTCCTTTCATGTACTACACACACACACACACACACACACTACTCAATGGCCACTTTATTAGGTACACCTATTTAGTACCAGGTAGGACCCCTTTTGCCTCCAGAACAGCCTAAATTCTTCACGCCATGGATTCAACAAGGTGCTGTTAACATTCCTTATGGGGGTTTGCTGATGTTGACTTGATAGCATCATGCAGTTCCTGCAGATTATTTGGCCCCTCTTCATCCCAAAGGCGCTATATTGGATTGAGATGTGGGGACTGTAGGACCTACACTGCAGGCCATTGTAGTGAACTGAGAAGCAGCTTGAGTCGGAAGTATCCCTTTAAAAAAGGGTAGACTGGGACCATAAAGAGATTCACATGGTCAGCAACAAAACGAATGAATGCTGTGGCATTCAAATTATGCTCACCTGGTATTTAGAGGTCAAATGTGTGCGAAGAAAACATTCCCTGCACCATTGCACCACCACCACCCACCTGCACCATTACAGCACCACCAGCCCACACTATTACACCACCACCACCCACCTGCACCATTACAGCACCACCAGCCCACACTATTACACCACCACCACCCACCTGCACCATTACAGCACCACCAGCCCACACTATTACACCACCACCACCACCCACCTGCACCATTACAGCACCACCAGCCCACACTATTACACCACCACCACCCACCTGCACCATTACAGCACCACCAGCCCACACTATTACACCACCACCACCCACCTGCACCATTACAGCACCACCAGCCCACACTATTACACCACCACCACCCACCTGCACCATTACAGCACCACCAGCCCACACTATTACACCACCACCACCCACCTGCACCCACCTACACCACCACAGCACCACCACACCCACACACCACCACACCCACCCACCCACCTGCACCATTACAGCACCACCAGCCCACACTATTACACCACCACTACCCACCTGCACCATTACACCACCACTACCCACCTGCAGGTTTCACACAAGGCAGGATGGATACATGGATTCATGCCTTTTACGCCAAATTTCAACTCTACCATCTACATGTTGCAGCAGGCATCAAGATCCGTCAGACCAGGCGACGTTTACAATCTTCAAACGCCTAGTTTTGTTGATCACGTGCCCACTGTAGCCTCATCTTCCTGTTCTTAGCTGACAGGAGGGGGCTCCTTGCGTTAATGAGCAGGGGTACCTAATAAAGCAGCCACTGGTTATTTTTATCAGCAAGTTTAATACCTCGGCTATAATCTGCCCGGCGACTATGATGATGTTTCTGATAGGTTCCCCATTACCCCCTTATTATAATTGAATCCAGCTTTAGTGTATGGTTGACACGGGGCCGGCCCCCTCAATACCAGAGATCCTCCTGACATCTCCTCCCATAGTGGAGTTTTTTTTTATAACTTCTCTTGCTGGTATTTTCGGAAGGGGGGGGGGGGGGGGGTTTCCATTTTTTCCATTTCAGTCTTTCCCATTTTCCTGTAAAGCGTCTGTGACAGTGTCTCAGTAAAGAAGAGCAACACAAATAAAGTACAAATCTAACTGAATTACGTGTTGGTTACGGCCCCTCCTCTGTATGCGTCATCGGAAAGTGAGGGTGGGCGAAGTATTTGGTCCTGTGATTTTTAGCTCAGGCATTCTTTAGGCCCGCCCCCTGACCCTCCTGAGCGTCGCTCCGCAGCGACCCCGAGCTTCCCGCTGCTCTACCCTGTGATGTCTGACCTGATTGGGTCACCGCGTCACCTGACCAGCAGAAAGCTTGTGAGGTCGATCCATCACGAGCGTTGGGGAGGGACGGGAGACTCCCGCCGTGCTAATCCCGGGATTTATGGTAGCGTTTGGGTCCCGTGGGCTTGTTTACATCCATCCTGTAGTGTTTGTGTGTTTTCGGCTACTTTGGGAAGTAAGACTGAAACGGGTGGTGCTACAATAGCCCCGCTGTCTAACAGGAAGTTAGCCTAATGATCAGTGTGTAAATAACACGCTAACCTGCAAACGCATGCTCAAACATACACAAACACATACACATACAGCATGCACATACAGCATGTACATACAGCATGCACATATGCACAAACACAAGCTATGCATGTGTCAGAGGGTGAGTGTGTGTGCGCATGTGAGTGTGTGCGTGAGTGTGTGTATGAGTGTCTGTGTATAAGTGTGTGTGTGTGTGTGTGTGTATAAGTGTGTGTGTGTATAAGTGCGTGTGTATGTGTGTGTGTGTGTGTGTGTGTGTATGTGTGTGAGTGTGTATATGTGTGTGTGTGTATAAGTGTGTGTGTGTGTGTGTGTGTGTGTGTATATGTGTGTGTGTGTATAAGTGTGTGTGTGTAAGTGCGTGAGTGTGTGTGTGTATAAGTGCGTGTGTATGTGTGTGTGTGTGTGTGTGTATGTGTGTGAGTGTGTATATGTGTGTGTGTGTATAAGTGTGTGTGTGTGTGTGTGTGTGTGTGTATATGTGTGTGTGTATAAGTGTGTGTGTGTGTAAGTGCGTGAGTGTGTGTGTGTGTATAAGTGCGTGTGTGTGCGTGTGTGGGGGAGGGAGGGAACACCACAAGAATGCACCCTGTTATCAGCAGACACCCTTCCCCCTTGAGGGCCGTTGTGAAAAATGAGGAGTGCCCCCCCCCCCCCCAGTTACTATGCTCATGTGTTATCTCAATAACCCCCACAGTACTCCTAACAATACCGCTAACCCTAAACTCCACCCAGGGAATTACACGCCTTACATAACAACATCCACCTATAAATCTCTCGTGCACTTCTAGCTTGAATCTACATAGAACTCGCTGAAATAGTTATGGTGGAATTAGGAAAACATTTTTTTTCCAAATTGCTGTTTTTTAATCCCGTTTGGAAACGGGCAGTTCCTTTTGCAGGCCTTTCTCAACACTCGCGCAGTGTGTGTAAATTTAGGGGAGGGGAGATGATCACGCTTTCTCTGATCTGAAGCGTATGCAGCTTAGCACTGTTTCTTTACAGAGGAAACGTGGCGTCGCACGCATACGTTTAGTAGGGTGCTTGTGCTAATGTGTGATTGCAGAAATGGGAGAAATATGAGTTGCAAAATGCAAAACCTGTGAAAAGATTGTAGATTTGTAGTTTGTAGATTTGTAGAATCATCTCTTACTGTAAATTTTTTCACAAAAATATATATATATTTTTTAAAGTTTGACGGTTCCATAAATGCCTGTGTTCCCCTCACACAAAGTGAGGACCAGTTAGTTCTGTGTTGTAGGGTTAGGGTTAGGTAGAGGTATTGAGAATATCTTTAATTGTACAAAAAGTTTTTTTATTCTTTTTTTTTTATTATCCTTTATTTTACCAGGAATATTTCCCATTGAGATTCAAATCTCTTTTACAAGGACAGCAGCACAAACAGTTTCCCATAAAAACACAACATGACACTAAACAGACAGAAAAATACATAGTTAGGAAGCGTAAACGATTGTGAATCAATTTCACCTGCTTTGGTGCAAATGAAATTGACAACAGATGGGCAGGAGAGGCAACAGCAAGACAACCCCCAAAAGTAAACGGTTTTGCAGGTGGTGGCCACAGACCACTTCTCTCTCCTTATCCTTCCTGACTGATTATTTTCTAGTTTTGCATTTTGCTAGTGCCCTTGTCACTACTGGTAGCATGAGGTGGTACCTACAGCACATTGAGGTTGCACAGGTAGTCCAGCTCCTCCAGGATGGCACATCCATACGTGTCTCCCAGCACAGTCTCAAGAGCGTGGAGGAGATACCGGGAGACGGGCCATTACACGAGGAGAGCGGGAAAGGGCAGCAGAAGGGCAACAACCCAGCGGCAGGACCGGTATCTGCTCCTTTGTGCGAGGAGAAACAGGAGGAGCACTGCCAGAGCCTTACAAAATGACCTCCAGTGGGCTACTCGTGTGCCTGTTTCTGACCAAACTGTCAGAAACAGACTCCATGAGGGTGGCATGAGGGCCCAACGCCCTGTAGTGGGACCTGTGCTCACAGCCCAGCACCGTGCAGCTCGATTGGCATTTGCCAGAGAACACCAGAATTGGCAGGTTCGCCATTGGCGCCCCGTTCTCTTCACAGATGAGAGCAGGTTCACACTGAGCACATGTGACAGATGTGAAAGAGTCTGGAGACGCCGTGGCGAATGTTATGCTGCCTGCAACATCATCCAGCATGATCGGTTTGGTTTCATTGACTTGGTGTTATACTGTGATGATTAAGTGTTCCCTTCATTTTTTTTGAGCAGTGTACATTAGACAATCTTTTAGTGTTCAGTATACTATTTAGCAAAACATGTGCATTGAGTGACTAAGTAGTCCTTAATTCAGTTTTTGTAATCTTCCATGCTAATAAAAAATAGTCTAGTTTGAGATGATATTGCAGCTCGCACCAAGATGAAGGTGCAAAGACTTTAAAAGCATTTTCACAAAAAACAGTGCGGGTTTTAGGAGTGACAAACTCGATTTGACCCCTTGATCCAATGTTGAAGCTCTTGATAATTTGGGTATAGCTGGTACAAAAACACACACACACACACACACACACACACACGGTATTGTGCCTAAGCTTTGGCGTCACGGCTGAAAAGACGTGATTGTCTTGTGGGAATCAGCTTCAGCAGGGTAGTCCTGTGATTAGATAAGAGACTGACTTGTTTAATTGCTGGGAATTACTGTACATTCTGATAAGCCTCAGTAACAGGCCCTCCCCTCCCTTTGGCTCAGGTTCCTCTCACCCTTATCAAACTCTTACTCACAGGGCTATGAGGTCCAACCGAGCCCGTTCACCCAGGGTAAGAGCTTGGTCGGATGATCCAGGAACTTAGTAGTCAACTGTTTTTGCGTTGCGGACGGTTCAACCAACTGTGTACCGGGGTTCATTTTCAAAACGCGGCTTTTCGGTATAAAACTGAAAAATGGCTTTTGCATTTAGCTTCATCCCTCATTTGCACTGATAACCTGGGAAACGTAGTAAGAAAATGAAGGGATTATACAGCCAGTCAGATGAAGAGAGATGATTGGGTAGCCCCATGTAGAGCCATTTTTGTTGGAATTTGGAGGGAGATTAACATCTTTACTCACCAATTTCCTCGTCTGGCTGTAACGTATTTAAATTGAGCAATCATTATGATTTAGTTGTACCAATGACAATAGCACGGTAACTTGTTTTGGTATTTCTTACGCGTACATAATGTTTTCTGTAATTTATGTTGGTCGGATCACCCTACTGCACGCTCCTACTTCCTACGTGTGATGAGGCTGTGGAATCACTCGCACAACAAACAGCCCTAGTATCAGGCCCTCACACGGTAATGTCTGGGTCTTTCTCCAATCATGAGTAACGTTGCAAGAATCTGCCTTCCGAGTGGAGAAAGAGTGTGTGTGTGTGAGTGAGAGAGAGAGAGAGAGAGAGAGAGAGATGAGGGGATGAGTGTGAGTGTGTGTGAGAGAGAGAGAGAGAGAGAGAGAGGAGAGCATTTTGCATGAAGCACTCAGACTATAATATTTTGCTCTTTATCTCTCTGTAATGACTGATGGTGTAAGAGTCTGGGGATGAGTGTGAGTGTGTGTGTGTGTGTGCGTGCGCATATGAGCACATTTAGAATGAAGCTCTCGGACTGTAATGTTTCTCTGTGTAATAAATGATGGTGTGAGCCTAGCGCTGGCTTTGCAGTGCTGAGTGTGTGGGTGTGTGTGTGTGTGAGCACATTTTGGACTGTAATGTTTCTCTGTGTAATGACTAATGGTGTTAGCCTATCGCTGGCTCCACAATGCTGAGTGTGTGTGTGTGAGCACATTTTGGACTGTAATGTCTCTCTGTGTAATGACTGATGGTGTTAGCCTAGCGCTGGCTCCACAGTGCTGAGTGTGTGTGTGTGTGTGTGAGCACATTTTGGACTGTAATGTTTCTCTGTGTAATGACTGATGGTGTTAGCCTAGCGCTGGCTCCACAGTGCTGAGTGGGTGTGTGTGTGTGTGTGTGTGAGCACATTTTGGACTGTAATGTCTCTCTGTGTAATGACTGATGGTGTTAGCCTAGTGCTGGCTCTGCAGTGCTGAGTGTGTTGGCTGATGGAGTGAGTGCTATAAATTTAAGCGCAGATGTGAGACTGTGTGATGGGTCATGTTAAAGGTTAAGTAAATCAGGCCTGAAAATTTACGGCCGCTTGAGCGATGGTAGAAATGAGATACTGGCCTCAGAGTATGTGTGTGTGTGTCACTGCTACAAGAACTCGTTAAAACTGCTTTCAAGAGTTTACCTCTGGCATTACATTTTCATAATTCAGTTTTATATTTTTATGTCATAAGATAAAGAAAATGCAGAAAAATAAGGATGCTGGCATTGTCCTGACCTCTGACCCCTCACCCTGAATTTTGTTTGTTTATTGCTTCTGTCCACATATCCTTAAACCTCCAAATGAACCTCCGTGCTCTTCTACTGTCCCAAAGTTCGCACGACATAAGTGTAAGTACAGAGTAATGAGTGTATGTAGAGAAATATACTTTTCTTTTCAGTTTATTTATTTGAAAATATTCTAACTTTTTTTTCTATCGTAATTGGTAAAAGACGTTTGCAGAAAGCTGGTGTGTAATGAATGCTTCAGTAATAATCCAAAACATTGTGCGCTGGTCGATCTCCATGAAAAAAAAGATTAATTAAGCTGTGTATTATTTTACAGTGGCCTCATGAAGCAAAACAAATTTTTGTATCATCTAATGTAATTCCCTCCAAACAGGATTGCATTTCTGTATGTGATCTCTGGTTTAATGTCATGCAGGTTATATTATGTTATTTTGTTTAGTTTTCAATATATTTACTTCCCGGGCCCTTAATATTCTTGCAAATGTGTACCTTTTTTATTTTATTTTTTTAATTACTTGGAAAAAAAGTTCCGTCCAGAAAAGTGGAACCACACAATCTGAGTGAGCCCAACATCTTGGGTTTTAATCATATCTAGTGTTACTCATTCAAGCAAGAACAGTGGGATGTTCAATATTATTAAGGTGCAGCGTACTGTATGTATATACATTTTTTCTAGTTATTTCACATTGTCTCAACCATTACAGCATTTCTCAAAAGTCAATTTGCGTAAATATTTAATGAAAACAACTTTTTACTAGACAACCGAGGAACATTAAACAAACAGAGCATCAACATTCTAAACACATAGGGGTTGATTTACTAAAAGTTTGCGTGTACAAAAACATGTGTAAAACTGTTACCACCCTCAAAAAAACATCTGACGTGATCAACTAACGAGGTGTAAAGAGGATTGCGCGTGCTGAAAGATATGTTGATTTCTAATTTTTCTGAGTTAACCTGAACGAATATGCAAAAGTGGGCGTCCTTAAGTTATTTAGCAAAATAGTGGGAGGTGGTAATGTAAATAGATTACTTTAGAATGTGCAAAGTGATTTACTAAGCCTGATGGGAAGTTTGGGAAAAGTATTTGCGGGTGCATTTTAGTACAAATGGAAAGCAGGTATTAAAAGACACACAATCGATAAGATGACGGCGGTCATTGTAGCAAGACACGTACATGCATGTTTAGCCAACGCTAAAAACACACTAAAGGAGAATTTGTGGATACATAAATCATGAACAGTAGGAATAAATTAATTTTTAAACATGAAGGAAATCATGTTACAGAATACAAGAGTAACTAATATTTGAATCAAACAAGCAAAACAACGTCTATTTTAACAAACAGTGAACAACAAAGCAAATAAAAACTTTATCAAATTAAAACCCACCATCAGCAGGAAATGTGATTCTGTGTGACACTAACAGCGTGAGTAGTGCTAGGGTTAGGGTAAGTATAGCTACAATCGTCTCAGTCCTGACAAACATCTGTAACTCCCGGTAAAAAGTAAGAGACATCCAGTGAAACAGTTTGTCTTAAACCGCCAGCTTGTTCAGTGGAACAGTAATCTAAAATAACAGGATTTATATATATATTCCCCGTTCATTAAATGGTTTTTCACTGGCAACATTGCTGCCAGACTTTTTACTGTTTACTTACAGTTTAACCACTCTAAATACGCAAAATCTCTCATGTAAATATGGCTGTTTGCGGCTGGAGTCATTTACATAATGACTCTTCGTTGATCACCCGCAAAGTGGGAAATGTTTGCACTTGCAAATACTTTGGCAAAATAACCCCCCTTATTTAGGATGTTAGTAAATTGACCCCTAAGTCCATACTATTGGAAACTCAACTGAATATTTCACGTGACAAAGTTCACTTGTTTTATCAACGACTATTCCCGGTTAGTTTGACAGAAACCTAAATCACCTGAGGTAAAAGCTTTATTAGACGGCTAGGTTGTGTTGCGATTCTTCTGAAAAATTAATTTTTCCATCCAGAGGCTGTAAAATCTCTCCAGAATACCTGCCGTCAGCTCCTCCCTAGTACTCCACAACTGAGAGAGAAATCAAACTGCTATATTGCAACTTTACATTTCACTTGATATCATCAGAAAGGTTTCTAACACTTTGATAAGCTATATATGTGTTGCTTGGCTACATATTGAGATAAGTTTGCCTTAAAGCATGAAATGAATATATCTGTATTTACTCGACGCTGTCAGATCGGAGATTTATTTTCCTTTTAAAACGTCTCGCAGTTCCCCACTCATTCCGTTTAAGACGAAACGAGCCATAAATTTGATTTAAGAGTACACAAACAGTGAGTTTCCATCAGGCCCCATCTTTCTTCTCAGACACACTGTGAAATGTAGGCCAGGGAGCTGCTCTCGTACTGATGTTAAACACTCTTTTACCGCTCCCAGTAGCCAGTACTGGTGTTAGCGCTTGTGGCGCTACCACAGACTGATGTAATCTGTGCCCTGTAGTCACGTGTGTGAGCCTGGGTGAAGCCATTAGCCACCACAGGACAACATTGGCCTTGTCCCTCCCCCCTCCCTAGGGGTGGAGGTAAACTGCTGCTTTAGTTCCTCCCAATGATGCGCCAGCAGGCATCATCAGGCCATCACTCTGAAATATTGGATGGGCGGAGGTAGAGCGGAGAGTGGGTGGAGGTAGTGCGGAGAGTGGACGGAGGTAGAGCGGAGAGTGGATGGAGGTAGTGCGGAGAGTGGGTGGACGTAGAGCGGAGAGTGGGTGGAGGTAGAGCGGAGAGTGGGTGGAGGTAGAGCGGAGAGTGGATGGAGGTAGAGCGGAGAGTGGGTGGACGTAGAGCGGAGAGTGGGTGGAGGTAGAGCGGAGAGTGGATGGAGGTAGAGCGGAGAATGGGTAGAGTGGAGAGTGGGTGGAATTAGAGTGGAGACTGGTTGTAGGTAGAGTGGTGAGTGCGTAGATGTTGAGTGGGTGGATGTGTTAATACTCATTAGATATGACTGAATATTTGAACCTTGGTGTATAGCCTGTGGCAGATGGATAAATTGAAGGTGTCCGGGATCTCACGTCGGTGCAGAACTGGGTCATTTTGCATCACTCTGTTACCTTTGTGAACTTAGCTAGCACGTTACAAAACGCCCAAATAAATAGCAATTCATGTTTGGACTAGCTAGCTGGCTAGCACATTAGATAACGTCAAAATAAACAGCAATTCAATGCAGGGCAGAGTTTGTGAAGATGCATATCTCTAGCTAGCTGGCTAGAACATAAAATTAGCCAGCTATCTCTTCCAAACATTCACTCATTACACTCAACATTACTGCATGGTTCATCACAAGCATTCACCTCGCTGCCCCACACTGAATTGCTATTTATTTAGCCGATATCTAATGTGCTAGCCAGCTACCTAAAGTCACATTACAGTAGCCTGTGTTACACTGGCGGAGGCAAGAGGTACCTAAAGAGTGACCCAAAACGACGCGGTTCTGCACCAAGGTGAGATCCCGAAGAAACCCCGGACCCGTTTTATAGGGGGTAACTAATTTGTCACAACACCAGATCGATGATGTGTGGTGAGCTGGATGTAAGGCCTGTGCTGAAAGGTCATAGCTCAGGGAGAGAGAGATAAAGGCTCTGGTTCTCACTGCTCTCTGTGTCTACAGGTCTGCAGGTCTCTGTCTGCTATGTGAAGTGGGGCCTGAGATCCAGAAGACAACATGGAAAACACACACTTCATCACCCCCCCCCCCCATTCTCTCTCTCTCTCTCTCTCTCTCTCTCTCTCTCTCATCATTAGGGAGACTTAAAGATCTACATTGAGTCTGTCTGAATGAGATAATTTATCTATCAATATATTCAACCACCAACAAGGACAACAACAGCGACAGCAATTATAATTATTAGTAGTAGCACTAGTAGTAGTAGCAGTAGTAGTAGTAGTAGTAGCAGTAGCAGTAGTAGTAGTAGTAGTAGTAGTAGCACTAGTAGTTGTAGTAGTAGTAGTAGCAGTAGTAGTAGCACTAGTAGTTGTAGTAGTTGTAGTAGTAGCAGCACTAGTAGTTGTAGTAGTAGCACTAGTAGTAGTAGTAGTAGCACTAGTAGTTGTAGTAGTAGTAGCACTAGTAGTTGTAGTAGTAGTAGCACTAGTAGTTGTAGTAGTAGTAGCACTAGTAGTAGTAGTAGTAGTAGCACTAGTAGTTGTAGTAGTAGTAGCACTAGTAGCAGCAGTAGTAGTAGTAGCAGGAGTAGTAGTAGTAGTAGTAGTAGTAGTAGCACTAGTAGTAGTAGTAGTAGTAGTAGTAGCACTAGTAGTTGTAGTAGTAGTAGCACTAGTAGTTGTAGTAGTAGTAGCACTAGTAGCAGCAGTAGTAGTAGTAGCAGCAGTAGTAGTAGTAGTAGCACTAGTAGTAGTAGTAGTAGCACTAGTAGTAGTAGTAGCACTAGTAGTTGTAGTAGCACTAGTAGTTGTAGTAGTAGTAGCACTAGCAGTAGTAGTAGCACTAGCAGTAGTAGTAGTAGTAGCACTAGTAGTAGTAGTAGTAGTAGTAGCACTAGTAGTTGTAGTAGTAGTAGCACTAGTAGTAGTAGTAGTAGTAGCAGCAGTAGTAGTAGTAGTAGTAGTAGCACTAGTAGTAGTAGCAGTAGTAGCACTAGTAGCAGCAGTAGTAGTAGTAGCAGCAGTAGTAGTAGTAGTAGTAGCACTAGTAGTAGTAGTAGTAGCACTAGTAGTAGTAGTAGTAGCACTAGTAGTTGTAGTAGTAGTAGCACTAGCAGTAGTAGTAGCACTAACAGTAGCAGTAGTAGTAGCACTAGTAGTAGTAGTAGTAGTAGTAGCACTAGTAGTTGTAGTAGTAGTAGCACTAGTAGTAGTAGTAGTAGTAGCAGCAGTAGTAGTAGTAGTAGTAGCACTAGTAGTAGTAGTAGTAGCACTAGTAGTAGTAGTAGTAGTAGTAGCACTAGTAGTAGTAGCAGTAGCACTAGTAGTAGTAGTCGTAGTAATAGCAGTAGAATTATTATTATTATTTTTTTTTTTAAAGAAAAGACAATTACCTTGACAGCTTGAGGAAATATCACAACATATGTGATGTTTTTCACATGACTCATATGAAAGGCCTGCCTTGTGATACAAGGATGGCTTTGGGGTCATATTAGCTCAGTAAAAACACACAGTCAATCATGACAGCATAAAATCCTCCCACCTGAAAAGAACATTAACACATATTACTTCTAGTATGGAGAACGGGTTTCAACACCCACCAACTTGCCTCCAACATCCATGCCTTTTAGACAGGCGTGTGAGAGTGTTTTTCTATAATGACAATAATAAGAAAAAAATAAAGAAATAAAAACAACAAAAAAAGTTATTGAAATAGGATAGAAAAACTATAATTTATATTTGCTTGAAGCACAAGTTTGTCTTTTCTGGACCACTGTACAAAAACCTTTATTAAAAAAACATTAAGAATTAGAGATAAAGACCTATCCAGAGACAGGTTCCATTTGTGATGGAAACCGTATGAGCCAGAACGTATGACCGCATCACATAATTCATAACCAGCACAGATGCGCTGTGCATTAGCAAACTTATCTCCATCTGAAACCAATTCCACAAGTTTTTAATGCGGGCCCACAACATGCCATGCACACTATCCATAACCGCGCGAGGGAATCAGTCTTCTCCGCCGTCATGCACACTATCCATAACCGCGCGAGGGAATCAGTCTTCCCCGCCGTCCCGCTAGCAACAAGACCGCGCCAGTAGTGCGTCTGCGGTCAGCTGATTTATTTCCCCTGGTTCATCTCCACAGTGCGGCATGATGGCAGTCCAGTCTCCAGATACGCCAATCAGAGAGCCCGCTGTCAGACGAGGCAGCAGCTCTGTTTAAAATAATCACACCAGACCCTGGCTGAGAATAAGCAGAAGACTCGCTTTATGATGTTAAAACACGGGCGTGAAAGTGTACAGTTTAGCCAAAGACAGTTTGACAGAACTTACTACAGCAGAGTGCTGTAGGAAGCAAGCAAGTGCTGTCATTTCTAGACCTAACTTAAGCTAAACCATCAAAAACACTTTAATTGATGCAATTGATTCAGTTTTGACTGTAATAATTGCACCTTTTATTTTAAATAATTCTTAACTTGTTGTGTTGTATATCTTTTGTCATGTTGTCTCACACATGTACCTACTGTACTGTATATACCAGCTGTTTCATGCCGTGTGTTTTTATTTTACGCCGATTAGATCTCGCTTGTTAAAAAATGTTTCCATCTCGATTAAAAGTTGATGATGATAAAGATGCAAACGGAGAGAAGTGTGGTGAAAGTTGAAAAAAATTATTCATGACAAACAGAAAGAAAAATAAATTAAATATAAATATAGTATAGAAATAAAAACAATCTCCCGGGGTAACATAAGTTGGGGTAACATAAGTTGGGGTACCCAATTATGCTCCAGGGGTTGTCAGTTTCTTGCGGTGATGCGATGTTTCTGGATGAAAATGCCTGCCAGCATATTTCAACACTTCAGAGTCCCAAGCCTTTGGAACGCCTGCTAGCATCTTTCAACACTTCAGATTTCCAAACTGGCAAAATGAGTCACGAGCCTCCCCCAGAAAAACGGAATCATGCTTTTTCCTTTTAGAATATTTTTGATAAAATGTATACATTTCATCAATGTGACACTTTAGACTTTTGAATAAAATAAACTTAATTTGTTTTGAACATTGTTGATATACAATAATCGTTGTAATAACTGAATATTTACACTGTACCAAACAGATGCACAATATTGTAACAGAAATAAAAAGACATATGATACTGTGTTAAATCACGTGGAGTTAGTGCTGGAAGTGTGTGTGTGTGTGTGCATGCGTGCGCGTGTGTGTGTGTGTGTGTGTGCGTGTGTGTGTGTGTGCGCGTGTGTGTGTGCGTCTATCCACCCAAACTCATCCCTGAGTCTTAGCTGACCTACAGAATAAGCGCCTCTTTATTGCTGAAGCTCTTTATAATGAAGGTTATCACTTTTTTCAGCAGTGCCTCATGTGCTGATATTTCCACTGGCCTTTATGAATCTCACACACGCACACGCGTGTGTGACCACATGTCTGCAGCAGTGCTGTTTTCATACGCTCTGTTTGGATTGGGTAACGGCGTACGTGTTCATCTAAACCCATAGCATGCGTTACGCTGTAAGTCTTCCCCGATACGAGCGGCCCGCTGAACAAACACAGGTAAATATACACGCGTCTGAACGGCGGCGGAAACAAGATGGCCTCCGGCGGCCCCCTGGAGCAGCTGCCCGTAACTCTCCCGGAATCGATGGCGTTGACATCGGCGAGACGAGCGCTCAAACGAGACTGACAGGCCGCCATCCATTCCTGAGGCGCGCATCACTGTACACCGGCGGTATCGACTCCTCCAGGGAGATTAGCGCTCCGTCTTTTGTTTTTCTAAGGGATCAGGGTCTTTGGTGTCCTTGCCCAAATATAACCCCCCGCTCTGGTATCAGCCCCCCCACCCCCCCCACCCCGATGCCCGAGCCCTGGTTAATGCTGTTGACTGGGGTAAAAGGGTGGGGTGGGGGGGGCTTAGAGGCTTAGCAAACAAATTTGTGTTTTATGGCAGCTGGCAGCCAGCTGCTATCACAGGCTAAATGTGGACTCAAAGATGAAAAGCATGTCTACCCCCCCCCACACACACACACGAAAGAGAGGCTGCATTTAGGAATGAGCATTGATCACATTGGTTAGACAATCTAATAGATCGTTCTCAAAAGACAGCGTATTAATAAGAATAAAGAACAAAGAATGAACATGTATAAAGTACATGTGACCGTATTAGTAAGGGTTCTAATGCTAGCTACAAATAAATAAGTAATAGTCATGTGATCTCTCAGCCCTTCTCCGATAAATACATTATGACAATCAAATCAAGTGACCCCCCCCCCCCCCACACACACACACACACACACACTCACAATAATGTGCTTTTAGATTGAAGCAGCATGATCAAAACCAGTCACTTAAAGACTTCAACAGTTCCTGTGACCAGCAGAGGTTGCCAGATCTGGTCAAACTGCTTAAATATGGGGAGATGGTCCATGTTACTTGAGACAAAAAATAAGTAATTTGAAAGAAGTGATGAATGAAGCCCTTACAAACGCTTTTCTCCGCTTAACTACAGTTTGGCAAGTTATTATTAGTGATCGCTAAACTCGTCAAACTGTTTTTATGAAGACAAATATTAACACTCGCATTTATTCGAAAAATCTCATTTAAAGACACGCGTTGATTGACAGTCAGCCATACAAAAAATACCACTCATAAAAAATAACAATATATTTAACAATGGCAGATTGAATGATGCTGTGGGATTGCTTTGGCAGTTTCTTGCTGTGAATCCACTGTGGTGAAGAAGATGTTCAAGACTATAAAACTCGACTCTTTTCAGACTCTTTTCACTCTTCTCAGATGAAAGAGCAGCACATCTGAAGGCCAGGAAGACAGGCGCAGACGTTTTTACAGAAGAAATCTCGATTATAGAGGTCTAACAGCTGAGTGTGTCCAAAACTACTCGTCTCTCGCTGTCTGTCTCTCTGTCTGTCTCTCTCTCTGTCTGTCTGTCTCTCTCTCTCTCTCGCTGTCTCTCTCTCTGTGTGTCTCTCTCTCTCTCTGTCTCTCTCTCTGTGTCTCTCTCTCTCTCTCTCTCTGTCTCTCTCTCTCTCTGTCTCTCTCTCTGTGTGTCTCTCTCTCTCTCTGTCTCTCTCTCTCTCTCTCTCTCTCTCTCTCTCTCTGTCTCTCTCTCTCTCTCTCTGTCTCTCTCTCTCTCTCTCTCTCTCTCTCTGTCTCTCTCTCTGTCTCTCTCTCTCTCATGTCTCAGTCAGCCATGATGGGTTGGGTGTGTCCCTGAACACGGCTGTATCTCTCTCTCTAACCTTTCTCTCTCTGTCTGTCTCTCTCTCTAAATCACCTCCCCCTCCACTGTCTCTCTGCTCCACTATGTCTGTCACATGTCTGTGTGTGGGGGGGTGAGAGGCGCGCTGCATGGATCTCTCTCTGTAACTGGGTGGGCTTTGGTTTACACACTCCTCTTCTCTCCTCTCTTCTCTCTCTCTCTGTCAAGAGAGGAGGGAGAGGAGGAGCTTCAGCACCATGATGCCATGGGGGTGTGTGTCCTGACACGGCCAGTATCCTCTTTCTAACCTTTCCTCCCTCCAAGCCCTCATAAATCACCTCCCCCCCACACTCCCTGCTCCACCGGCGGGTACACATGATGTGTGTGGGGGGGGGGGGGGGGAGGGGCGGGTGAGAGGCGCACTGCATAGGATCTGTCCTGTAACGGGTGGGCTTTGGTTTACACACTCACACTCGCAAGCACGTACACGCATGCACATACCCATACACACACGCAAGCACGCACACAGGCCCACACACCCATCACCCGCCATTCCACACACATGGCTCAGAATGTTAGTACAACACCCTAAACACATTTGCCTTCTGCACACTGCATCCACCGCTACATGCTACACACATTTATACAGAAACACATTTATACAGGAATACATACTAAAACCACCGCAACATGCTACACACATTTATACAGGAATACATACTAAAACCACCGCGACATGCAACACACATTTATACAATACATACATACTACAAGCTGAATACGTATTTTTCATTTAACGCTGTTGGCAGTGACCTAGAGAAGTAAATGGTAAAAGAAAAAGTTATTTTTACTGGCAAATATAAAATAGAACAAGGGCCATTTTATTCTTGTTTGTTCTCAGTTTGACTGCATTTAATTGAAAGGAAATAAGGAATGTTCCTGCATTAGAGCGCACGCAGGCGCTCGGCAGAGGAGAGGAGAGAGGCCAGCTGCTGCTTCAGTTACACCTCCTCCACCTCCTCCTTTCTCTCCTTTTCCCTGTCTGCACTCGTCTGTGCGCTGCGGGTTTATCGCAGATCAACGCAAAGCGAGCAGGAAGTGCGGGGCCTCTGTGGCTCTAATCCTGCCGGTGTCAATCACATCTCTCCCTCTCCCTCTCTAACGCCACAGCTCGCCGTGGTCTGCCATCTCCATGGAAACCTGGCACATCGATCGCCGTGCAGATTGGGCGCCGTTTTTTGTTTGAGCACCTCATGTGAAATTTTGCGGGCGTGGCACTGTTCAGGCCCTGTCTCGATTAACAGGTCAGAGGTCAAAGGGCGAGGGAGTGGTCATGTGACCAGGGCATGTCCGGCCCCCCCCCGCCACCCCCTCGTAAGAGGCATAGTCTTCTGAGAGCACCCCTCAGGTCCGTCTTCACTACAAGCTTCGGCGTTAATGGCGGCCTCCAACAGAGGCTCTTTATCTGGGCCTTGACACTTTGGAGTGGCAAACATGTTGGTGGGGAGCTTTCCCACAGTCCAGCGGAGGAGAGACAAGCAGCGAATCACAGTAACCAGACCCCTGCTGACAACCTTGCCCCGCCCCTTCCCCAGGCCAGCCCTGCCCACTCACCACTGGCCCTGCTCTGTCAATGCAGCCAATGAACCAATCAGATTCTCTCCCTGGGTAAGCTTCTTTCTGCCCACTCAGGTTGCACCTGTCCGTGCTGCTGGACAGGTGAGCTTCATCCTTACAGTGAAACCACACCTGGCAGATCCTTATTTTATCATGTATGGCCAGGCCACAGGTAATATTCATATCTATATTTATCAACTGACACAGTGCCTGTCAGGTCATCAAAGTCTAATTAATTCTAAAAATCATCAATTCACATTATTAACCATGTTTCATAGCTTTGCAGTTCCTACCTGCTCTAAACGACTCACAAATGCTAACTGCTATATTATCTAAGATTCTTACTTTGTTGGTTTATGAAATATTTAGACTCTACCATGTAATCATGGTTAACTACCTTTCTGTAGTGTCACCAAATTCCACTTAAAGTTTTTCCTGTCATATCTCTTTGTGAAAAGAACATGTTTTGAAGAGCCTGGTTCTCTCTGGAGCAGAAGGATGGCTGTAGGCTGGCTGTAAATGGTGTTATCAGAGGCAGTGCAGTCCAAGACACAAATGCTCTGGCCAGATAAACGATGTCCTGATATCAGCGATCCGTGGAGACACCGGCGCTATCGTCTTCCCTGGCTCAGAATAAACCATGTTATCGGGAGAAGTGCTCACGTCATGTACCACAGGGCTCAAAGCTGTTCCCTCCACAACCCTTTCACCCCACCCCAGAAATATTACATGCAAAATAAAAACACTTTTTTATTACTTTTTTTCTCACAAATCAAGTCTTGCTACTGGTAAAAGCAATGTGCAGTACACTGGGTTTGTTGCAGTCAATTCGGACATTTTATAAAAGTTTTTGAATAAAACATTTTTTTCCCCATTTATTTATTTATTTTAATTTTGCATGGTGTGCCGGGATACTGCTACAGACGGGTCCGATGTGTGCCGGGATTCTGCTGCAGACGGGTCCGATGTGTGCCGGGATTCTGCTACAGACGGGTCCGATGTGTGCCGGGATACTGCTACAGACGGGTCCGATGTGAATTCACTTCCAGGTGGCCCATGTTAAGGTGAGAATCCACATCCTGAAACAGGCGCCCGTCTGACAGGCTGTGATTGATGATTTTGACTTGTGTCCGATGGCCATGCACTGATAAAAAGTATAACTCATTTAATCATTCTCCTGTTAGAGGTTACAAATTGTGTGTCATGTCGTGTGTTTTTCTGTCAATCAATAAAATGATGAAGAAACTGGTGTATTTTTATTCTTATAGAGCTAAACTGTAGTTCCTAAAGAGCTAAACTGTAGTTCATAAAGAGCTAAACTGTAGTTCATAAAGAGCTAAACTGCAGTTCTTAAACAGCTAAACCGTAGTTCTTAAACAGCTAAACTATAGTTCTTACAGGGTTGACGGCGGGATTGAGGGCTCAGTCTGATTAGCGGCTTTACTTCGCAGGCTCTGTTGTTTACAGTAGATTTGGAGACGGGAATCAGGGGTTAAGGTTGCAGGGGTCCCGCGCGATGGGGGGGGGGGGGGGTGCGGAGGATGGGGGGAGGGGGGATTGGGGGGGCGGCTGGCAGTCGTTCTGCCCTCCCACTTTGGAGCCCTTTGACAGGTAGGAGGCTTTGCCCGAGCGGTTTGCATGAGAGCCGACAAGCAAAACTGCAGGCAGCAGATTAGTGTGGGATTATCCTGTCAGGGCTGCTTCTTGATGGACAAACTGCAGGGGAATAAATTGCAGACCATTTGAGGCACGGGCTCGCTTTGGGGAACGCCGTTCTTTTTCCATCGACCCACTCACAACAAAAAAATATATAAAAAGATGAAATGGCTGGTGAATAAAAGATATTTATAAATGAGCAGGCATTACCTGGCCAGGTCGGTTAAGCCGCTCCAGTGGGTGTTGGGGTATCTTTACCTTGCAATCGCCTTGCAATATTTTCATAGATCTGGCACAAAGGTTGGCCAGCAGGTCCTTACAGTAGCGGAAAAATTGAGAATGAAACATATTTTATGGCTTGAAAAATGACTGCTGCGTTTGTTGCTCATGGCGACCCAGAGCCGGGCTTCATTCAGACGCCAAGGCGAGGATCTGTCTGTCCAGGTCACAAAATAGATTTTTAACGTTAATGCTCTAATTTATAATCGGTAACCAGGATGCCAGAAAAGCAAGGAAACCTGGATTTCTCACATAATAAATGTACTTACAAATGACAGATCTCTCACGTGCAACATAGCGCAAACAAGCCCGAGATAAACTGTGTGTTACAAAATGTTGTTTTCTTTCTCATGTTGCGGTTTTCTGGGATATCTCCCAACTTTTATTTTTGAATTTTTTTATCTCCCAAATTCACGCGCAACTTTGATACTGAACAACGCCAGCAGTAGCGGGGGCCACACAGGGGGACACGCAGGGGGACACGCAGGGGGACACGCAGGGGGACACGCAGGGACACACGCAGGGACACACGCAGGGGGACACGCAGGGACACACTTAGGGGGACACGCAGGGGGACACGCAGGGGGACACGCAGGGGGACACGCAGGGGGACACGCAGGGACACACGCAGGGGGACACGCAGGGACACACGCAGGGACACACGCAGGGACACACGCAGGGGGACAGCTGAGTTAAGTTCTTGTGTTTATGCACTTTAAATGACTGAAATCATGAATCACAAATCCCGATTCCTCGGTGAAGGGACAGTTGACAATATCGCACAATCGCAACCGTCGTTGCCGCGGTTTTTCACGACCACAGCCTTTTACAATGACTTCCATACGTCACCATGGCAACATAAACACGCCTTGCAAATGAGTTTAATTAGTGCAGGAGGGGGGTGCTGTGTGGTGCGCTACATTAATTAGCCCACAAAGCAACCCCAGCACCGCCTCTATGTCTTATTCATCAGTAATGCATATGTGCAAATTAAACACATGAATATTCATAAGTGTAGACAGACGCTGCTATGACTCAGTGCTGTGATCAGAATAATAACCGGCAGGTGGGCGCATTATTGCATTATCGTGAAATGATAATAAAAAGAACATAACTGGGGTGTCTCGGTGGTCTAGTCTGTAAGAGCGCCGTCCACATGCTCATTGCGAGCCGCGACGTTGGCGGTTCAAATCCGGCCGCGTGACCTTTGTCGCACGTCTCTCCCTCTCTCACTTTTTCTCTCTCTCTCACTCCCCATTCTTCCTGTCTCTCTACACTGTTCTGTCCAATTAAACTGAAAATCCCTAAAAATATAACTTAAAAAAAAGAACATAACCATAATACTACTACTACTACTAATCATACTAATATATTAATATATTAAACTAAATTATTACAGTGACTGGGGATAGTGTTTTGTTCTACTCTTCCTGGTTGGGTCAGCTCCGTCCACCTCTGCCCAGCCAGGCCACACTCCAACAGGAGTGCATCCCGCTCGGACTGGAGCCAGCAGGGGTCAAAGGTCATATGGGGCCAGCGGAGGGTGACGGATGACAGGTGATGGAATGCAGCAAAGGCACGCGGCTCGGAATGCCAGAGACTGAGGGGGGGTGGGAGGGGGTGTGGCTCTGAGTGGAAACGGGGCGGGGCTTCAGTAGGGGGAGGGGCGAGGGAGGGGAGGTATGGTAAGGGAGGTGAGAGAATAGATTTGGTTGGTATGAGCGCAGACAAGAGCTCCTCAGGGTTATTGGCCAGTTTAGAGCCAACAGAATTGTGGGGAGGGAGGTGGGGTTAGGGTTAGGGTTAGGGTTCTGCGTTTCCACGGTAAAAGAATCATGCAGATCTACCTCATTCTTATTGCATAATACACCAGTACAGACAAATCATTTATAATATTAAAATCATTTTAACGTGCAACATTGCCATGAAGGCACAGAAGTTCAATTGGCCTCATTCATGAAACATGAGCAGAACAAATCTTTACGTGAATCGTTCGTAGAAGCAAATTTGCCCATATTTTGTATTCATCAATGTTTTCGTATGTGTGATTTGTTCGTATGTACGGACAAACTTTACAGCTGCTCAGGCCCACGCTTACCTCATATGTACATTCTAAATGCCACTAAATGTAGCTTCTGAATATCAATTCAAACATGAATTTATTTTTATTTTCTGTTAAATTCACATGACAAAATGTAGCCTCTGAAATACACAATGCAAACATAGCTAATAAATTATGATTATAAAAAGCAAACACATTAGATGATCTTCTCCGCCATTCGTTTACACAAAGTGTGAAGAGTTTTATGAGTGACATCTGCAAGAGCCCGCCTCCTTCTTTAACCAATTATGAGAGATATGATAAAGTAAAGGCGCGCATTACTCTCGCAAATATCTGCATCATGATGTCAGTCAAATCAAGCCATACAGTACAGTCATGTTGAAGGAACCTGTCTTTATGATTACTCAAACCTTGATTACTCGTTTCATAATAAATCATAAACCAGCCATATGTACACATATCACAACGAGAGGACACTTTCTATCACTTTAAATGTCAGCTCCTTTCTGGATTTGCCCTGAGTTAAGAATGTATTGATATCCTACTGCAAATACAATCTGATTGGCTGTTCCTGTGTAACTACGGTGATATTTAAATACAATCTGATTGGCTGTTCCTGTGTAACTACGGTGATATTTAAATACAATCTGATTGGCTGTTCCTGTGTAACTACGGTGATATTTAAATACAATCTGATTGGCTGTTCCTGTGTAACTACGGTGATATTTAAATACAATCTGATTGGCTGTTCCTGTGTAACTACGGTGATATTTAAATACAATCTGATTGGCTGTTCCTGTGTAACTACGGTGATATTTAAATACAATCTGATTGGCTGTTCCTGTGTAACTACGGTGATATTTAAATACAATCTGATTGGCTGTTCCTGTGTAACTACGGTGATATTTAAATACAATCTGATTGGCTGTTCCTGTGTAACTACGGTGATATTTAAATACAATCTGATTGGCTGTTCCTGTGTAACTACGGTGATATTTAAATACAATCTGATTGGCTGTTCCTGTGTAACTACGGTGATATTTAAAGTAACATTATTTATGTCATGCACTTGAATGCAACCGGTTTTGCAATAATAATACAAAATAAATGTAAAATAATATATAATAAAATATAACAACCATGTAACTTAACATTATACATAATAACTGAAATAACTAGTCATAAAGTAACTACATATTACATTTTTTTTTTTTTAATGGAGTATTTTCTGGTTTCCATTAAAAAAATGTTTTAACGTGACAGGAATTTTTTTTAGTATCATACATGCAGTCAGGTTTGCGTGCTGAGGAATGCCTTGCTCTTGCCAAGACAACCTCAACACGAGATTGTAATTAAGACTTTATTAGCGTGCGAGGGCCAGTTTGTCTCCGTCTGCAGTTTCGCTCGAACCGCTGCGTCCTGCAATAAGAGAGCGGTGACATCTGTACATCTGTGACACCGAATGTTTTTGCGGGCCGAGGCAGAGGGCGGGGTTCAGCCGGGAGGTAAGATAAAACCGGCGCGCGAAATGAGCTCATCGCCTTCGCCGCACGGAGATGGAGAAGCGGCTCACCTGCTCCGGCACGGCCGGGGTCACGCACTCTCCATTCAGACCTTTCATTTCACACAGATTATGACCCTTATTTATTATTCTTATAGAAATGATGTGATCTAAAATGGCTGCTGGGTGGCTCATCCCGTCAGGGCAAAGCTTCAGCGCTTCAGCGGAATGCCGCAGCGTCTGGCATCGATCCCGGAAAACGCCCATGCCCCCGCAGGGCAGTAGGTGATTGGCCGTGGCATCAGCCAGAGAGGGGAGGGCAGCAACTGGGCATTGCCCTGGCCTCACTGTGTAAGAGCGCCCCCTGTGGCCGATGTAGTAACTGCAGCCTGCCTGCACTGGCGGAGCATGAAAAGCATGAGCTCCTCCAAGAAGAAGACGCTCCCAGAATGCACCTCTGAAGCAGCTCAAAACACAAAAATAAACTGAGTAATATTAGTGCAGGACTTTATTCTTTATAAAGTGTATTAATATTGAATAAGTGATGAAAAGATAAATTATAGTGCCATCTCATGGATCCTGCTTGAGGAAGGGGAGGGGGTTATGGGGGGTGCTAGCATTCAGGGAGGGGGGCATGAGGAATGTGGTTTTCTCTGAGTGTCTCAGCCTTACCCTCCTCCTACTGACTGGGGGAAAGGTTCCCAGGCGCCAGAGTCCGAGCGGGGGGGGGGGTGCAGTTACCTGCGACTCACCCCATGGCGTGCGACCGACCCAGTACTCTCACACTGACCCAGTCGTGAACCCCCCAAATAATAACAAGCTCTCATTCTGGACCGCCCTCGTCCGCCCACTACAACCGGGACAGAGGAGGAGGGGGGGCTTTGGAAACGTCATCATCTATCCGCGGATTAGAGGGGATTAGGCCCCGTGGTGTTTCCGTCCCGCCTCCCCCCCTCCTCCCCTCCCCCCCTCGGCCAGAATTACAACTGTTATTGGAACTGTGATGATGAAGATAATATTTGTTTTTATTACATTCATTAATTCCCCCTCAGGGCTCACACTTCAATAACTGAGACCGTGACGGAATTCCCGCTGCCGCTGCCGAATTAAAACACTCCCCGCATGCAGGCACAGACGCCCCCGTCAGGCTAATGCTGCCCCCTACAGACGCACACGGCCAAAGACCCAACTCAACCAGTCTCAAACTATACAATATTATCCTCAGAAAAGTGACTTTTTTAACGCTGTGAACTGAATTAGGCTGGCAGGCTGGTAGCGCAACACAATGTTCAGTAAACAGGGCCTATGTCTGCGAGGTTGCAGGTTCAATTCCGAGGTGTGTTACTTTTGCTGTGCCCTTTATAATCTGATTTACAGTAAAATAACCCGCCGTATAAACGGATCCTATGTAATGTGTAAATCACTCTGGAAAAGTCAAGTCAATTTATTTATAAAGCACATGAAAAAACTACAAGAGTTGACCAAAGTGCTGTACAAAGTTTGAAAGACCAACTTAGTTGAAACGTGAAGACTAAAATCCACTCAATGGCATCAATGTAACCGCGTCAGTCAGGGGTTTACATGTAAACACATCCTGTGAGTGACACAATTGCTTTCAGTAGAATTTGTATTATTTATTTATTTTAATACTTCAAATTGACTAACAGCAGGAAAAAGTGTAAACTGTGCATTGATCTTAATTATGTGACTGGACACATAATAATGCATATATTTCAGCGCTTCATTTACATACATTTACAGAAGAGAATGAAGAGAGACCCGTTTCCACAGCCGTTTAAAGAGAGGAATGAAGAGAGACCCGTTTCCACAGCCGTTTACAGAGAGGAATGAAGAGAGACCCGTTTCCACAGCCGTTTACAGAGAGGAATGAAGAGAGACCCGTTTCTACAGCCGTTTACAGAGAGGAATGAAGAGAGACCCGTTTCTACAGCCGTTTACAGAGAGGAATGAAGAGAGACCCGTTTCCACAGCCGTTTACAGAGAGGAATGAAGAGAGACCCGTTTCTACAGCCGTTTACAGAGAGGAATGCAGAGAGACCCGTTTCCACAGCCGTTTACAGAGAGGAATGAAGAGAGACCCGTTTCCACAGCCGTTTACAGAGAGGAATGAAGAGAGACCCGTTTCTACAGCCGTTTACAGAGAGGAATGAAGAGAGACCAGTTTCCACAGCCGTTTAAAGAGAGGAATGCAGAGAGACCCGTTTCTACAGCCGTTTAAAGAGAGGAATGAAGAGAGACCTGTTTCTACAGCCGTTTAAAGAGAGGAATGAAGAGAGACCCGTTTCTACAGCCGTTTACAGAGAGGAATGAAGAGAGACCCGTTTCTACAGCCGTTTACAGAGAGGAATGAAGAGAGAGAGAGGAATGCAGAGAGACCCGTTTCTACAGCCGTTTAAAGAGAGGAATGCAGAGAGACCCGTTTCTACAGCCGTTTAAAGAGAGGAATGAAGAGAGACCCGTTTCTACAGCCGTTTACAGAGAGGAATGAAGAGAGACCCGATTCTACAGCCGTTTAAAGAGAGGAATGCAGAGAGACCCGTTTCTACAGCCGTTTACAGAGAGGAATGAAGAGAGACCCGTTTCTACAGCCGTTTACAGAGAGGAATGAAGAGAGACCCGTTTCTACAGCCGTTTAAAGAGAGGAATGAAGAGAGACCCGTTTCCACAGCCGTTTACAGAGAGGAATGAAGAGAGACCCGTTTCCACAGCCGTTTACAGAGGGGAATGAAGAGAGACCCGTTTCTACAGCCGTTTACAGAGAGGAATGAAGAGAGACCCGTTTCCACAGCCGTTTACAGAGAGGAATGCAGAGAGACCCGTTTCTACAGCCGTTTACAGAGAGGAACACAGAGAGACCCGTTTCTACAGCCGTTTACAGAGAGGAATGCAGAGAGACCCGTTTCTACAGCCGTTTACAGAGAGGAATGAAGAGAGACCCGTTTCCACAGCCGTTTACAGAGAGGAATGAAGAGAGACCCGTTTCTACAGCCGTTTACAGAGAGGAACACAGAGAAACCCGTTTCTACAGCCGTTTACAGAGAGGAACACAGAGAGACCCTTTTGTAGTTATCAATCACATTATACACTCACTACCTAACAGTCTGCAATCAACTCACTGTTAAAATAAATAAATAAATACAAATCTGGCTAGAAACCCTGCGTTTCCCACAACCCTCTGCTGTCCCCCCGGTGTATACCAGACAAGAGTTCACGTTACCCCTAAGGGTGCAGACAACACAGACCGGGGACTCTACATTGGGAGCTCCGGATACTGAACTAATAACCTGCTATTTGTACACATACCCTCCAGTACTGCACAGGCCCAGAGTCTTCTATAAATCTCATTAAATAGCCATTATTTTGATATTTAACACAACGTTTTATATTCAAGATTACGAAACATTGGAGCAAGACACACACACACACTTTGCTGAAAACCCAAGGGACTCCTTCGGGAGACATCCAGGAGTCCAGGACCCCAGTTTTGGAACTCCTGGAATATAAATCAAGTCATGTGATGTCCCTTAAAACAGGCTTGTTCCACTTCCTCATTCCAAACCAGTTTGGAGGCTTACCGCAGAACCTATGCATATCCAGCTGGATAGAGGCTGTCTGCATTTCTGGTAAATGATTGGTCCATTGAGACATGTGACCTGGTGGGATGGGCTCCCATTGGTTGGAGAAGCAGTTGAGGTTTGTGACTGCAGGATTGGGTGTGAGGATTAGTGTGTGAGGGCTCGCCTCATCGGAGGATTATATCCAATTCCCCATTCCCCTCTAGACCGTGGCACTCACTGTGTGTGTGTGCGCACACGTGTGTGTGTGTGTGTGTGTGTGTGTGTGTGTGTGCACGTGCGTGCAAGAGTGTGCGCATGTGTGTGTTTTACCCCCACACACTCTTACACACCAATCACTAAAACCCATATACGTGCATACACTGAAACTCTCTCTCACACACACACATGCAGATACAGACACACAAATATATACAGGCCGCAGGCTTCAGACAGTGTGTGTGTGTGTGTGTGTGTGTGTGTGTGACGTGCATATCCAACGAAACCTAAGAACTTAACGGGTGTGCCTGTCTTCCCAAATTCAGGATTTGAATATGGAGATTAAATTAATCTGAAGGTAAAATGGGCCTCATCTTTTACAGACTCTCAGCTGGCCTTGAGTCTGGCGCTCAAACACACACCAACCAAGCAGCATCCCCCTCTCTCTCTCTCTCCCTCTCTCCCTCTCTCTCTCTCTCTCTCTCTCCCTCTCCCTCTCCCTCTCTCTCTCTCTCTCTCTCTCTATCTTCCTCTCTCTCGCGCTCTCGCTCCCCCCTCCGCTCCCCCCTCCCCTCCCCCTCATGAAGAAGTGTGAGAGGGGGGGAAAAAAAGTCTTGAAAGTGTGCATGGGAGTCAGTTAAAGACGAGGGATTTTGAGGTATAAACTTTGAGAAGTCTGGCAGGGGTCTGTGTTTCCGAACGATTATCCTGGCAAAGTTGCCCGGCTGTGTACTCGTGTGCAAATCACCTTTTAACACCGTAAAGGATCATTACAGCTTTGCATGGTGTCCAGCAGATCACTCAGGGCCTGATTTACTAAGACCTTTAGCTTGTGCAAAACCTTTTAGCACACACAAAACCAATAACATGACAAATGATTGGTCATGGTATTTGTTTTGCACCAATCATCAGTTGTGGTTTTGCATCCACTATAGGTCTTAGTAAATCAGGCCCTTAGTGTGTAAAATAAGATTCGCTACACGTATAGGCCTTTGTTATCTATTACCATGTCGATATAAACATCTCAACCTGATGATCAACTCTGGCTCACCCACTAGTGTGGCTATTATAAAGCCTAAGTATGGTGAGTGTCCTTTAAGCCCATAAAGTCAGATACATGTTGAGCAGCCATTAGCTCACTCACTCAGCCACTCTTATAAAGCCCACCTATAGAGACTAATATGGATTTAAAAATAGCGTTTTAATTAAATAGATGTGAGTTGTGCCTGGGGGGGGGGGGCACTCAAATAAAATTACGTTTACACATGCAAAACGCCTCTTACTGGCTGGCTTATCTTCTCAAAAATTTACCCAGAAGGGTGGGTGGAGCCAATACTTAAATGCAGTAAATTTCAATTCATAAAGTGCTTTGTATATCTATGTGTGTGTGTGTGTGTGTGTGTGTGTGCAAAATCTTTTTTCCTGCTCTCAATGATGGAAATTTGTATACATATTTAATATAAATTTTAATATATTTTTTAAAGTATAACATTTGTTTTAAAAATAAAGTCTTAAATTAATGATTATTGGTGCCATCACAGAGTCTTAGATTATTATTATTATTTGTACATGATAACAAGTAATGCAAAATAAGTCCTGTAGCTGTAGTCCTTACTGGAAACGGCCCTTTCTCATTCAGTGCTGATAAAACTGCCATGGGTTTGATAAATAGTTTAGGGACAGGCCTAGGACAGAGCTGCCCCACACAGGTATGAAATCTAAAGCACAGACACTTCCACCACTTTCTGCCATGTGCAGGTTTTAATCTGGTGGACGGGTAAATCCCCGGGATTTGTTGTGTAAGGCTGTGCCGTTAATGAATGCTTTTCCCTAACCTAACCTCCCAGGAGACAGCGGTCTGCCGCTCGGCCAAGCCCTGGAGTTTCAGGGACTCGTTTATCTCCAACACCGAGCGGCTGAGGCGGCTGATCTCTCACACCGAGCGGCTGAGGCGGCTGATCTCTCACACCGAGCGGCTGATCTCTCACACCGAGCGGCTGAGGTGGCTGATCTCTCACACCGAGCGGCTGAGGCGGCTGATCTCTCACACCGAGCGGCTGAGGCGGCTGATCCCTCACACCGAGCGGCTGAGGCGGCTGATCTCTCACACCGAGCGGCTGAGGCGGCTGATCTCTCACACCGAGCGGCTGAGGCGGCTGATCTCTCACACCGAGCGGCTGAGGCGGCTGATCTCTCACACCGAGCGGCTGAGGTGGCTGATCTCTCACACCGAGCGGCTGAGGCGGCTAGTTATATTTTTTGCCATCGTATCTGAGCACAGGAAGTCAGGTGAGCGATTAGCAATTATTTATGACTAGTTCAAAGAACAGCACTGAAAACGGCTTTTCCATTCATACGGGTGATGCTGACCTCACAAAACTGTGTTTATTAAAAGGACTAGAGCTTCCTTGTAAGAGTCTGTCCCGTATAGGAAGCCATGGAGGAACATTCACTCCCTGTGTTTTTCACAACTTCAAATTACACTGAACCTCAATGCAAAAATATGCATGCCAGGTAAGGTAGATCAACACCACCAAGCTCTCTGACGAGGAGCCATATTGAGCGCGTGTGAATAATCTCTTTATTTGGTTATAGCTTGGTATATGAGAAATCTACAGCTCAAAGGCCTTAGCTCCTCAGAATCCAGTCACTGTGCTGTTTGTGTTGAATGAGCCTCTTCCCCCAGGAGTCAATATGGGGGGGGAGAGATAACAGGCAGCGCCACACATTACAGAACTTTCTGGAAAACTAGAGACTCAATCCTCCCCAGCCTTATTCACACACACACACACACACACACCACAAGGTCCAATTACAGCAAAAAAAGTGTCCTGTCCGTCAATCACTGTATGAGCTCCACCAATCACAGCACATGGCCCTCATGAGCTCCACCAATCACCATAAACGGTCTTCATGAGCTCCACCAATCACCATAAAAGGTCTTCATGAGCTCCACCAATCACCATAAACGGTCTTCATGAGCTCTTTCAGTAAACAAACATGGTTGTCATGACTGCAACCTTTGCTGTGGAGGAGACATTCACACAAACAGCACAACCTTTAGCAACCTGCCCATGCAAGCATGCCACAACAAATTTTTCGCAAACAACCCAAGATTCACACTTTTAAAGAAATTAGTTTTAAATGGATAAAAGATTTTGCGCTGCATGATTCGAGCAATGATGAGATGTAAACATTGATCCAAGAAGAAAGGGCTTTTAAGATCATGTACTGCTTTGAAAACAAAGCCAACAATAAAGTCATGTTAATAAAGTTATGACTTGGGTTTGAATCCCACTGTCACTGCATACTTAAGCATGAGCCTTCAGATGAACCAGGAATTTTACTAATTAGCCTAATTTTTTTTTTTAAAGACAGAAATGGCCTCTTCTCTCTCTCTCATTATAAGTTTGCCTATCTCTCGCTGTAGTGTTGTTTGCTTACCTCGTTAAATGCACCTTTTGTAAGCCGTCTAAAAGCATCTCCCAAATGCCTAAATTGTAAATTAAAATTCTATTTTGCCAGAGTCATCACAAAATGCCTTACCTCTCACCACAGAAGCAGCTGAACCAATTACAGTTCCTCTTCAACCTTTAAGTCACAGCGCCTACTAGTGGCACCTCCAAATACAACTTTAAAACACATGTCCTGAACAAACAGCCATCTACATTAAGTTACCATTCCACTGCTACACATTCTCCAATCAAATCAGACTGGGCCTGACTATGTACATGGCACATATTTCACAATAAGTCATTGAAATAAATGAAGGTGATTCTGAGAAATTAAATAGGTATACTGGAATGTGTGGTCATTGACTGTGACAGAGAAGTACTTGGATGCTCTTTAAATAATACTTTTTTCCAACAGGATGTGGTCAAATGTTTGTACTTGGATATAATGTGGAATATCTTTGTCTGCATTTATCTTTTATTTCCTGGCCATGGATGCTAGTAAGTTATCACTTTGGGTGAGGTTATGACTGCAGGAGGTTTGGATTAGAGGTTTAAGAGCGCTGGTTTATCCAGCAAGACTGGTCTGCCGATACAAGATTCTGCGCTTTGTGTGTGGTCGCATGTAGACAGGGAGAAATTGCCCTTCTGGTGCGAGATTTGAACCCCACCTTAAACCGATTCCCTAAGATTCCAGCCTTGGCTTAGAGACATTACCTGTGATTCAAACCCCTCTTCAGACCGATTCGCTAAGATTCAAATCCTGGCTCAAATCAAGTTTCCTGCAATTCAAATCCCAGCTCAAAGTGATTCTCTAAGATTCAAACTCTGGCTCAGCACTTCTCCGGGATTTGAAGTCTCACTCATAGCGGCTTCTCAGAGATAGAGACCCCGGCCTGAAGTGGGTTTCTGAGATTCACAGCGGGGCTCGAAGCGGTGGTCTGAGATTCAAACCCCATATGGCAGCAGTTCAGTGGGATTTGAACCCTGGCTCAAAGCTCTTCTCTGGGATTCGGACCCCCTGCTCAGACTGAAGAAGAGGTCCGGAAGGACACCCAAGCTGAGATCTCTGTGACAAAGACACCTCGGAGGGATTAAAAGCTTTCCGCCAGATTATTCGCGGCACAATCGAGTCGCCATCCTCTGGTGTGGAGTGTTGGGTTTCTACGGAGAGGGATTAGAGGATCTTGGCAGCGAATCTTTGGCCTGGGATTTGTGTTTATTTGCACTGCAAACGCACAAATCGCAGATTTACTCTTAGTGTCGCCAGGAGAGCATCAGAACAATAAACAGAGTTGACAGCAGTTTGTTTGTCTTGATGCATGCAGTAAATCGTAGAGAGAGAAGTGCTTGTGTCTTCATGCAAGTAGTATGCATGGCAAATCATTGCATGTCAGTGCACTGCTTAATAGAAGAAGTCAAAGAGCTGAGGTTTATTTGAAATTGATCTGTCCGTCAGCCTGCGATGCCACAACACCAAGTTGTAAACAAACACGTAACATAGCTTTTTAACAGTCTTTCCCTTTCTCTGTATTTTGAACATAAACCTGCCAGAATGTTTGTATAACTAGTACTCGGTGTGAAAGAAAAGCCCGGCACTTTCACGACTGCGTTGCATTCGTCTGAGAACTTAATCAGATTTTCAGCACAGAAATAAACAAACAAACCTCATTCTGTAAGATGTTAGATGAAGTTATAAAACACTAACATTTAGACTGTGGGAAGATTCATGCAGCATATCCCTGTAGCAATAATGAGAAAATTCTAAACAGAAAGAAGCAAACAATTTACTCATTAACCACACTGTCTTCCCTCAATATTATTTACACTAAATGCTGTTAAAATGTTCAAACAGTTTGTCACATATTTACAATGTTTGTTGATATTATTCAGGTTTGGATGTAATGGCATTTTATTTCAGGAAGTGGTGTGTTTGGGTGCGTTTTTTCACTGAAAAACACTGAAAGTCCTGAAATATTCTGATTATATTTTTTGATTTTCTCCTCAGTTCTTACGGGGTAGTAGTCAGGACTGAAAAATAAGTTGCATTCAATTCGTTTATGGTTCACTGACCACAAAATACCTGCGTCACATTCACGTCCATGTTCATACGCTTAGGAGCCACGCGCCAGCATCAGGTTCATATCAAGCACAGACATTTTCTCACTTTACTACCGACAAAGGCAGGAGGAGAAAACGATGAGTCAGTCACAGGCGATCGAATACACAGAAAGGAGGGAGGAGCGAATGCACAATTAACTGTTTAAATATTTATCAGAAATAAAAGTACACAAAGAACACAGAAACTGTACAGTAAAATATCCAGTGTTAAATCAACTCTGAGAGAGTAAATATGGTCCCTATTGGACTCATGTACTCTGTTAGTGTTGAATTAACACTGGATATTTTACAGAGTATGCAGGTAAATATGTTTTCATGGTGATTTTTTTTTCTTCTTGTGAAATTATTTTTATTTCACACTTAACCAGCCTTTGTTTAAATTTGTGCTAAAAAAAAGACAATTCCTCTCTAAATATTACACCTGTGGAAATCCTTTAAACAAAGATCCAGAAAATAGCAATGGAAGCACAATCATGTCATTGTTCAAACTTTCAGCCTTCTTTATAAGAAAAAAATAAAAGAGGAAAATAAATGAACAACTGTACTTGCTTAAACCTTTTGATCTGCCGGGTTTTCACATAAGACTGCAATCCAATTCCATATAAAGAATAATGACACATCTGGTGCCAGCGAAACGAGATGCTAACGTTCGGGAGGAATCGGAAAGCAAACATGAACTGTTTTGCTTTAGATTTGCGGGCCTGTATATTGGTATCAGTGCGCTTTAGAAGCATAACATTCCTTGCCTGGGTCCTGTGTGCATTGGCCTTAAACGCAGAGAGAAACAGAACGAGCGGGACGGGGAACAGCACTGTGCTGATTAAAAGCAAGTGGAGATAAAGTAGGACTCCGGTATTAATGAACAGAGCCGTGGCGCTCTGGTATAAATCCAGCCATTAAGACTTTAATACTTCGGCTGCATGAGAGTGTTCAAGTGGAGATTTGCAGATTATTGATGTCTTGCTTGTTTGACACAGGTTAGCGCACTGAGCTCTGTTATCTGTTAGTCAACCGTTTCACAAGCGCAACGAGAGAACAAACGACAGAACAAATGAAACAGGTTGATTTTAATCGCGGTGCTTTGATAAGAAAGGGCAGCACAACTGGGTCACTGATGATGTTGAAATCAGAAGAAAGTTAGTTTGTTCTCTGAGTCATGTGACCCGCCGACAGCATTTACTACATTTCTTATACTTTACTACATTCCTTATATTAAACGCATTATAGCATAAAGTGCTCATTTGTGTGTTAATAACAGGGCACTGGGTCTCTTCTATGGTGGGTTTCACACAAGCAATGAAAAGGTGGGTGAATTGTTTATGAGCTGTAATCAGGCATGTAGATTTCTTACAAGCACTCGTGGAATGAAATGGAATTGATACGATCAGTAACAAACTTTGTGGATTGTTTATGATCTATAGAGCATGTTGGGTAGAATACTTATGAGCATTCACAGGACAGATGCTTTTGAACTGACAGAGTGGAGGGGTTGCTTATGAACAGCCAGGAACACTTATGAGCATTCACAGGTCAGGTGGATTGCTTACGAGCAGCTGGAGTGATTAGACTGTTTATGAACAGTAATAAAGTAGGAGGAACACTTACAAGCACTCACAGGACATACAAGCAGCAGAAACACGGGAATAGCCTCTCTCTGCACTGCTCTCTGCACTGCTCTCTGCACTGCTCTCTGCACTGCTCTCTGCACTGCTCTCCGCTGGTCAAAGTAACACTTCTTCCTGGAAAGGAACAGACATTTTGCAAGTAAGTTTTTTTTATTATATCAATTTTAAAATCTGTAATAATATAATGATAAACAGTATTGTAGAAAGAGTGTGTAATACCCAATATTATGATGACAATTTCAATGTTTACAACTGTTCATACAATTATAATGAACACCTGTAGACAGTGTTGAGTAGTTGTGGTTCACTGCAGGCCAACTTAAAAACAGAAAAAACACATTTAATGCATAATATCACAACATTCAATCGAGCTCTTTCTTTTTTCAACACTGGTAATTAGCCAAGTTATCACCAATGTATATCGCAACACAACAATAGCATTCTTTCCATTTTAAAACTGCAAAACCGGCCACAGAAAACTGTGTCACTGTAAAGAGGATCATAATATGTTTTTTGTGAATAGTTTGGAGATGCCAGGAGCCCACACGTACAGAACATGTTCTGCGTCAGAATCACTGACCACAGTGCCTTCTCACCAATATCGGCTTACCACTTCAGCCAGAAAGACGCAGAGAATATTAACTCTCATAAAGACGCATTATGAATGCAGGCAGATCCAATGGCAAACGTTACGGTTAAACGGGCGTCTGGGTGTGTAACCCGCCGGCCCCTCTCTCATCTGTCAGGGAAGGGCTGGCGGCACTGAAGACAGCTGTGTTTTTACTGCCCATGAAACAGAACGCGGTGTGTGTGTGTGTGTGTGTGGGTGTGTGTGTGTGTGTGTGTGGGTGTGTGTGTGTGTGTGTGTGGGTGTGTGTGTGTGTGTGTGTGGGTGTGAGTGTGAGTGTGAGTGTGAGAGTGTGAGTGTGTGAGTGTGTGGATGTTTGGTTCCTCTGCTTTAACTGCATCTGCTATTCCCATCTCTGCTGTATGTGTATGTGTGTGTGTGTGTGTGTGTGTGTGTGTGTGTGTGTGTGTGAGAGAGTGTCTGTGTGTGTATTTCTGTGTGTGTGCATGTGTGTCTGTGTGTGAAAGTGTCTGTGTGTGTATTTATGTGTGTGTGCGTGTGTACGTCTGTGTGTGTATTTCTGTGTGTGTGCGAGTGTCTGTGTGTCTGCGTGTGTGTGTTTATGCATGGTTCCTCTGCTTTAACTGCATCTGCTGTTCCCATCTCTGCTGTATGTGTGTGTGTGTGTGTGTGTGTGTGTGTGTGTGTGTGTGTGTGTGTGAGAGAGTGTCTGTGTGTGTATTTCTGTATGTGCGCGAGTGTGTGTGTGTTTATGCGTGGTTCCTCTGCTTTAACTGCATCTGCTGTTCCCATCTCTGCTGTGTGTGTGTGCGTGTGCGTGTGCGTGTGTGTCTGTGTGTGTATTTCTCTGTGTGTGCGAGTGTCTGTGTGTCTGTGTGTGCGCGAGTGTGTGTGTGTTTATGCATGGTTCCTCTGCTTTAACTGCATCTGCAGTTCCCATCTCTGCTGTGTGTGTGTGTGTGTGTGTGTGTGTGTGTGTGTGTGTGTGCGTGTGCGTGTGTGTGTGTGTGTGTGTAAGCGTGTGTGAGTGCAGTATGCACGCACAATGTATGTGTGCTATGTGAGTCTAATCACTGAGTACATATGACTGTACCAAGCCTCAGCTTGGGCCCACACTCTGATCATATCCCTGGTCTCAGCTTGGGCCCACACTCTGATCATATCCCTGGTCTCAGCTTGGGCCCACACTCTGATCATATCCCTGGTCTCAGCTTGGGCCCACACTCTGATCATATCCCTGGTCTCAGCTTGGGCCCACACTCTGATCATATCCCTGGTCTCAGCTTGGGCCCACACTCTGATCATATCCCTGGTCTCAGCTTGGGCCCACACTCTGATCATATCCCTGGTCTCAGCTTGGGCCCACACTCTGATCATATCCCTGGTCTCAGCTTGGGCCCACACTCTGATCATATCCCTGGTCTCAGCTTGGGCCCACACTCTGATCATATCCCTGGTCTCAGCTTGGGCCCACACTCTGATCATATCCCTGGTCTCAGCTTGGGCCCACACTCTGATCATATCCCTGGTCTCAGCTTGGGCCCACACTCTGATCATATCCCTGGTCTCACAGCATGCTCTTCTCTGACAATGAGAGGTGTGTAAACCCTTAGAAAATTAAAGATTAGAAAAGTACGCCTTAAGTACACTTTTTTTAAACTAAATCCCAAGTAGGGAGTGCACTTTCAATTTACTTTCCTGAAGTACACTTAGATCACAGTGGTAAATACTTAAGGATACAAAGCTTAAGTGGTTCATAAATGATATACTTAAAGTATAATTCCAGTAAATACTTTAAGTATACTTAAAATGGGCCAATTTAGTTTTTATAAATTACTAAAAAAACAAACGTGATGTACTTTAAAAAATTGAATTAAGTCAAATTCAAAAATCTTTTTTATGTAAGCCCTACTACTTTTTGGTAAGGAGAGGAAAGTTGAGGAAGAGACGTGACTGAAGATGGTCTTTTTGTAGCTTTACAGATTTATTCACTGTATGAGCAGCGTGAATGAATGAGGTTCACAAGTCACCTGCCATTAGCCTCTTAACTGTAACCTATAGCTACACGTTCATCAAACATATTGGATATTAGGTCATTCGTTCATCACATGTGTTTACTGTAAATTAAGAGGTATTGGCAGATGTACTGTTGGTCCCTTCCAAGTTTGGAGGAAATGTATGTTAAGTGTATTTATACACTATAAACATTATATATAAATATGAAGCAGGCTGAACGTGTGTTATCTCTAACAGTGTATTCGTGTAGTCATTGCTCATGTTAATTGCCTCTGAATCTCCCTCCACTTACATTTCTGACAGTTTAATAAAGCCCAGCATCGTTCTTCTTTTTTTTTGCCATCCATCTAATTTAATTAGCGTAGGGTCAACTACAATATAAAGTGTTCCCAAGATGTGTTAAGAGACCGGCCTCTTGATATCAGTAAGAGTGGTTTCCCTAATTATTCCTTTCGATATTAGAGAAAGACTTCATATGATCTTGCAGCTCGAGGCCTTCCCTGTACAAACACCTGCAGTGTCACGTACCAATCCGTGCCTAAATACATGTATGTTATATATGCATAGCTAAACACATTTTTAAAATGTGTGAGGTCATTTTCTGTGCGAAAATTAATATAATTTAAAACTTTACAGGCCTGCTTACCATTGTGTTATGTAGGCCAGTTCCGGGATGGAAGAAAATATTTTAGTGTAACGAAGCAGAAACGATTTATTTGTCATTGCATTAACGGATATTGGCTAGTTAAGCAACATCTACCGCGAATTCAGAATGCTGTTGAAGGACTAGACCTGTCGACATTTTCTTCCCAATTCATTCGCTTATATCTACGTCTCCATAATGGTAGTTAGGTGACTTTTTGCATTAGAAGAACATAGCTAATTAGCTGTATTATAGGCTACGAGTGGTGTGAGTGGTGAAACGTCAGATTGGGAGCATTATATGAATTGTCGGAAAACAAACTAACACTTACCAAACAGTGACTCGGTTTGCCGACTGCAGAACTGCAAAGGAAAGAAGAAACGCTCCTAACCCGGGCAGAACCATAGAGCAATTTAATTGGGGTGGGGGGGGGGGGGGTGTTTTGGGTGAAGCCAAAAGGTAGAAGGTCAATACACATTGTTGGGGGGTAGCCCTATATCAATTGTAGCTAGAATGACACTCAGAGAGATGCTACACCCGCGCACGGGACTAAAACTGTGATCTTGCGCTGTGAAGTCGGTCATTGACAGATTGCGGGGGGGAAATGACGATTCAGGTCACTGCCCCACAAAGTTTCATCTCAATCGGAGCAGAATTGTTGGAGTTATGGATGATAGGGACACAAACACAGACAGACACGCGCACAGACAGGAGCGAAAACAATACCCACTGCTTGCGCTACGCGCGCGGGTGTAATTATGATATTCAATGTGACATTCAATAGGCTACTTCAGCTTATTTGTATTCAGTTTTTGAACGCATTTCCTTGAATTGGGTGAACTGAAATATGTAATAAACATTCGAATGTTTTGTACATGACATATTTGATTCCTATAGGATTTTTACAGACCTTTTGCATAAGGGTAGCTAGCACTGAAGAGCATGTTGTTTCCTGTGTTGGTGCTGGTTGGACCTGCTACCCGGCCAATCGAGCAGCAAAGTATAGGGCGTCCCTGGGATAGTCTAGGGTACCTTGTTGTTGTGTTTTTTGTTGTGTGTCCTAGTTTGATTGTGTGTTCGTTCTGACGTTGCTTTGTCCATCCACACATTGACTCTGCTGCTCCATTGGTTTAAATAGCTGATGTCACAGTATTTGCTCACCCCTTGTATTTACCCATTCAGTGTTTTTGGCAGAAAAGTCCCCTGTATTCTCCAGACAGGCCTCTGTGCTCCATGCCTGCCCTTCCTAATCTCACTCCGTCTTTTTTAGTCAGGTCGGCGTGTTATACACAGCAATCACGTCTGAGCGATCTGCTCCATGTATGTTTGAAAGAGCAATGCAGTATAAATGCAGCCGTTAATCAAAACAAGCTGTTCTCTGTAGTGGAGGGAGTAATGAACCTTTTCTAATCATTCTCTCGCCACTTCTTTTTGCCATCCCGGCTGCTGATTTATAGTTTTGAAATATTTAATCAGAGTGCTAAATAAACGTGTGGAAGAATGTGGGGATGTGATATGTTATGCTGAGGTGTCGACCAGAAATAATGTGTGTATGTCTCCTTTTCTGTACGTGCAGTTTAAAATGGAAGATACAAAAAAACACCAGTTGACATTGTATGTTATGTGTTAATTAAATTCCACTGAAAGAATTTCCATCAGGAAAAGAGTGAGTGAGTGAGTGAGTGGCTGAGTGGGTGAGTGGCTGAGTGGGTGAGTGGCTGAGTGAGTGAGTGGCTGAGTGAGTGAGTAGGTGAGTGAGTGAGTGGCTGAGTGAGTGAGTGAGTGAGTGGCTGAGTGAGTAGGTGAGTGGGTGAGTGAGTGAGTGGCTGAGTGGATAAGTGGCTGAGTGAGTGAGTGAGTGAGTGACTGAATGAGTGGGTGACTGAGTGAGTGAGTGGGTGAGTGAGTGATTGGCTGAGTGACTAGGTGAGTGAGTGGCTGAGTGAGTAGGTGAGTGGCTGAGTGGGTGAGTGAGTGAGTGGCTGAGTGGATAAGTGGCTGAGTGAGTGAGTGACTGAATGAGTGGGTGACTGAGTGAGTGAGTAGATGAGTGAGTGAGTGAGTGGGTGAGTGAGTGATTGGCTGAGTGACTAGGTGAGTGAGTGGCTGAGTGAGTGAGTGACTGAATGAGTGGGTGACTGAGTGAGTGAGTGGGTGTCAGTGCAACCTTAAATATGTGTGTTTCTAAAGTCATTTTCTTCTTAGAAAGAAGAGTGGCCGTATGCAGGGGAAACAGTTTTTATTCTTCTTTAGACTCATTTTATTCACATTTTATAGATATAAGTGCAATTAGAATGAGTCAAGCCATTGTTCTTTCCTGTGTGGACAAGTAGCACACTCGAGGCATGCACCAGCAATCCAGAATATCTTTTAATCCGTCTCAAGTGTGTTTAGAGTCTTTGTGTAATAGACCATTCACTGCGCCCTTGGCAAACGCAGCCAGTCGCATTATTGACTGTGACAAGCCCTTCTCTCCACATCTTATTTAAAAGCTTACCCAGAGTGGGGTCTTTTTGCCCAGTTATTCCATGGATATTTCGGAAAGAAAAACCTGAGATCCAGGGTCAGAGAAGCACCAACTGTTCCCCGTCACACGGGTCTAGCTCGGCTCGCAGTGCAGCACGGCGGTGAGGGAAACAGATGTGTTACCTGCATGTCAGATTCCCAGGTGTAAACCCTCTGGAAGGTAGGCCAGCGTAGCATTAGTACCAATCCAGATGTATAAACGGATTGCATGTGAATATGAATGTTTTCTTGGGATAAGGGCGTCAGGTTAGCGTTAAGCCTCACCAACCATTGTTTCTATAATCCCAAAGAAATCGTTGCGTTAATCGCCCCATCTCCAAAATTCCTCTTAGCGCAACATCACTGCGAAGAACCCTCGCAAAATGTGCCGTAAATATTGAAGGTGTACAAATGCGAGCTGTCCAGGTGAAACATTGCCCTCCTCCACTTCAGTGAGAGTCCTTAGCATACCTGACATACTGTTCAATTCAGTGAGAGTCCTTAGCATACCTGACATACTGTTCAATTCAGTGAGAGTCCTTAGCATACCTGACATACTGTTCAATTCAGTGAGAGTCCTTAGCATACCTGACATACTGTTCAATTCAGTGAGAGTCCTTAGCATACCTGACACACTGTTCAATTCAGTGAGAGTCCTTAGCATACCTGACATACTGTTCAATTCAGTGAGAGTCCTTAGAACACCTGACATACTGTTCAATTCAGTGAGAGTCCTTAGCATACCTGCCATACTGTTCTGGCACAGATGTAAAGAAGAAACAGATTCTGAAGTAATTCTGTGGATTCCTTGCAAATAAAACTTGCCAAGATAAAGAGTTTCAAATGCATTTGTTTATTAAGAAAAGTTTCTTATTTGTTTTTAATATTTTTTCCTTTTTTCTGGCTTGCATATACAAGGTGCAATGTGTTCATCATATTGCGTGCTGATTGGACACTGGATCACATGTAAGGTGTGATGTGTTCATCATAGCGTGTGCTGATTGGACACTGAATCACATGTAAGGTGTGATGTGTTCATCAGCGTGTGCTGATTGGACACTGAATCACATGTAAGGTGTGATGTGTTCATCAGGGTGTGCTGATTGGACACTGAATCACATGTAAGGTGTGATGTGTTCATCAGGGTGTGCTGATTGGACACTGAATCACATGTAAGTTGTGATGTGTTCATCAGGGTGTGCTGATTGGACACTGAATCACATGTAAGGTGTGATGTGTTCATCATAGCATGTGCTGATTGGACACTGAATCACATGTAAGGTGTGATGTGTTCATCAGCGTGTGCTGAGTGGACACTGAATCACATGTAAGGTGTGATGTGTTCATCATAGCGTGTGCTGATTGGACACTGAATCACATGTAAGGTGTGATGTGTTCATCAGGGTGTGCTGATTGGACACTGAATCACATGTAAGTTGTGATGTGTTCATCAGGGTGTGCTGATTGGACACTGAATCACATGTAAGGTGTGATGTGTTCATCATAGCATGTGCTGATTGGACACTGAATCACATGTAAGGTGTGATGTGTTCATCAGCGTGTGCTGAGTGGACACTGAATCACATGTAAGGTGTGATGTGTTCATCAGGGTGTGCTGATTGGACACTGAATCACATGTAAGGTGTGATGTGTTCATCATAGCGTGTGCTGATTGGACACTGAATCACAGGTAAGGTGTGATGTGTTCATCATAGCGTGTGCTGATTGGACACTGAATCACATGTAAGGTGTGATGTGTTCATCAGCGTGTGCTGATTGGACACTGAATCACATGTAAGGTGTGATGTGTTCATCAGCGTGTGCTGATTGGACACTGAATCACAGGTAAGGTGTGATGTGTTCATCAGCGTGTGCTGATTGGACACTGAATCACATTTAAGTTGTGATGTGTTCATCATAGCGTGTGCTGATTGGACACTGAATCACATGTAAGGTGTGATGTGTTCATCAGGGTGTGCTGATTGGACACTGAATCACATGTAAGGTGTGATGTGTTCATCAGCGTGTGCTGGTTGGACACTGAATCGAGTTTCTCAGGTTGTTACTGTCGGATGTTTACAGAGCCGAGAGTCGTGCAGTCAGCCCTCACAGCTACTGTGCTGAAATGCGACTGGATTTAAGGATTCAGTTTTACACCCTTCCTTTATTGACTGGATTATTTCTGTTTTCTACAATCAAATATAATGAAAGTTGCACATCCAAAATAGATGGACTGCCAACATCAAACTTTCTTTATGTGCAGAAAGTATTCCCTCATATTGCAGTTATAGTATTCCCTCATATTCCCTCATATTGCAGTTATAATATTCCCTCATATTCCCTCATATTGCAGTTATAGTATTCCCTCATATTCCCTCATATTGCAGTTATAATATTCCCTCATATTCCCTCATATAGCAGTTATAGTATTCCCTCATATTCCCTCATATAGCAGTTATAGTATTCCCTCATATTCCCTCATATAGCAGTTATAGTATTCCCTCATATTCCCTCATATAGCAGTTATAGTATTCCCTCATATTCCCTCATATAGCAGTTATAGTATTCCCTCATATTCCCTCATATTGCAGTTATAATATTCCCTCATATTCCCTCATATAGCAGTTATAGTATTCCCTCATATTCCCTCATATAGCAGTTATAGTATTCCCTCATATTCCCTCATATTGCAGTTATAATATTCCCTCATATTCCCTCATATTGCAGTTATAGTATTCCCTCATATTCCCTCATATTGCAGTTATAATATTCCCTCATATT
This sequence comes from Ilyophis sp. 1 JC-2022, assembly GCA_022702515.1. NCBI lineage: Eukaryota > Metazoa > Chordata > Actinopteri > Anguilliformes > Synaphobranchidae > Ilyophis > Ilyophis sp. 1 JC-2022. Next base: position 2,441,093 of record CM040400.1, on the reverse strand, counting down.
CCCTCATATAGCAGTTATAGTATTCCCTCATATTCCCTCATATAGCAGTTATAGTATTCCCTCATATAGCAGTTATCATATTCCCTCATATTCCCTCATATAGCAGTTATAATATTCCCTCATATTCCCTCATATTGCAGTTATAGTATTCCCTCATATTCCCTCATATAGCAGTTATAGTATTCCCTCATATTCCCTCATATAGCAGTTATAGTATTCCCTCATATAGCAGTTATCATATTCCCTCATATTCCCTCATATTGCAGTTATAATATTCCCTCATATTCCCTCATATAGCAGTTATAATATTCCCTCATATAGCAGTTATCATATTCCCTCATATTCCCTCATATTGCAGTTATAATATTCCCTCATATTCCCTCATATAGCAGTTATAATATTCCCTCATATAGCAGTTATCATATTCCCTCATATTCCCTCATATTGCAGTTATAATATTCCCTCATATTCCCTCATATAGCAGTTATAATATTCCCTCATATAGCAGTTATAGTATTCCCTCATATTCCCTCATATTGCAGTTATAATATTCCCTCATATTCCCTCATATAGCAGTTATAATATTCCCTCATATTCCCTCATATTGCAGTTATAGTATTCCCTCATATTCCCTCATATTGCAGTTATAATATTCCCTCATATTCCCTCATATAGCAGTTATAGTATTCCCTCATATTCCCTCATATTGCAGTTATAGTATTCCCTCATATTCCCTCATATAGCAGTTATAGTATTCCCTCATATAGCAGTTATAATATTCCCTCATATTCCCTCATATAGCAGTTATAATATTCCCTCATATTCCCTCATATTCCCTCATATAGCAGTTATAATATTCCCTCATATTCCCTCATATTGCAGTTATAGTATTCCCTCATATTCCCTCATATAGCAGTTATAATATTCCCTCATATTCCCTCATATTGCAGTTATAGTATTCCCTCATATTCCCTCATATAGCAGTTATAATATTCCCTCATATTCCCTCATATAGCAGTTATAGTATTCCCTCATATTCCCTCATATAGCAGTTATAATATTCCCTCATATTCCCTCATATAGCAGTTATAGTATTCCCTCATATTCCCTCATATTGCAGTTATAGTATTCCCTCATATTCCCTCATATTGCAGTTATAATATTCCCTCATATTCCCTCATATAGCAGTTATAGTATTCCCTCATATAGCAGTATTCCCTCATATAGCAGTTATAGTATTCCCTCATATTCCCTCATATTGCAGTTATAATAATTCAAGGCCAGTTTTCTTAAAAATTAGACTCAGCATCCTCCTGTTAGACTGGAAATGTCCACTTACTGACCACAACCCATGAGTTACCTCTCTCAGGTGAATGTCCCTGTCACAGCACCAGGAACCAATGTAGGCTCCGCCATTTCTCAATATGGCCACAGCTGAGAGAGGAGTTAGCGTACAAAATTACAACAGCGCCCTCTGGTGGCAAATACTCATATTTTCTGTCATGAGTGGCTAACACGAGGAGAGCGACAGTAGACCTGATTTCACAGTTGCCGGGCACTTAATGGAGTAGTTAAAGCACTTAATTACACAGCTGAACTAGTTTCTTGTGTCTCAACTGGCTGCTAATTGTATCATGAGAATCACCAGCAGATTCTGTGTCTCTCCAGAACTAGGGTTGGGGATCCCTGCTCTAGGGTTGGGGATCCCTGCTCTAAGGTTGGGGATCCCTGCTCTAGGGTTGGGGATCCCTGCTCTAAGGTTGGGGATCCCTGCTCTAGGGTTGGGGATCCCTGCTCTAGGGTTGGGGATCCCTGCTCTATACCGTTCACAGCAGCGGCATCAGAGAACCGGGGAGCATTTGAATAAGGGCTTATTAAAGCAGTCTAGACACACATTGGTGCCAAACTTTACATAAATAGCCATGTAAAAAAAATTAAGCCGCTTAATTCCAGCTTGGTAACATTACGCAAATATTTCACAGTGTGGCCTAACTGGTTCTGGACAGGCGGGGAATGTTTATGGGACATTCCCATGAAGCAGAATGCATTTGGCTTCAATGCACAGCTTGGAGGAATGGGGCTGTCCATTCATACTCATTAATGTATGTGGGGCGTTGGCAATGCGGAAGGTATCATTAAATTTGAACTGTAGTGCAGTTAAAAACATCTGCTCTATTCCAGTTTATCAAGCTGCCTAACCCTGTCTGTCTGTCTGTCTGTCTGTCTGTCAAACTCCACAGCAAAAAACATGTTTTTACTCCCACAGATCATAATTACATGCAACAGTCTGGGTTTCTAACCCTCCTCTGGCAACCAAAGTATTTTCTTAAAATCCATGCCAGCAGTCCCCACCCTTGGTCCTAGAAACAGTCGCTTTTTTTAATTATTTTTTTTTGATCAGCAACAGGTTGTTAAAATCTACAACCGGTTTACATCCAATAAATCAGGTGAGGCGAGTTCACTTTGCAATAAGTGCTTTAATTGAGTTGTCCATGTAAACCAGCAGACACTGTTGTTGGCCACTGCTGGTCACTGTCCACCACTGCCATAATAATGGGATTTAACACTGTCCACCACTGCCATAATAATGGGATTTAACACTGTCCACCACTGCCATAATAATGGGATTTAATGTTTATTGTCTCCAGTATTTCCACTGGCCTTTAAGCCATTAGTGGTGCAGTGTGGAGTCTCCCAGGAGCTCAGTCAGTGCTGACCGCTCCCCTTTTACATAATGGCCAATGAGGCATCTGATCCTGATGCTCCTCCCACCTATGCCAAGGCCCCTCTCACATGTCCCAATGCCCCCTCCCCAGCTGACCCAATACTCCTTCCACCTGTACCAATGCCCCTCCCACCTGTCAGTCATTTCAGGACCAGAGACATTGGGACATCCTAGTTTCCTCTCCCTTTTAAACACACTCAATACAGCCAGCCACTGCACTGCAGAGTAAGTTAAATGGATCTCTAGGCTGCGCTGAAGTCTCCTGGCACATTTAAAAATCGTAGAAGAAGAGCCCAATAAAAGGAGGATGGAACAAATGATACATTATTCATGACTACAAAGGGCCACACTGCGTGCCAGGGTTTATCTAGAGGATTAGCGACGGGTCGATTATTAACGGTCATCTGAGTAGCCAGCTTTCAGCACATCGTTGGTTATGTTGTTCTGAAGGAGGTCTGGTTTCAGCCTTAAGTCTGATCAATTCACCAAATGGCAAGCACATTACATCATAGCTCTTTCCAAAAATCCATATTCATATATAAATATCTTATTGTTTTTATAATCTTATTGTTTTCCCACTTGGAGAGTAAAATTAGCGACTTAAATGATGCTTATTTTGTGTGTAAGGTAATAATTAATTTTTGCTTGTGACTTAATAAGGAAAGAGACTAATTGATAATTTAACAGAAGATTTCTAACCTGAGGAACAAGGAATATACAAGGAAATTGCAGTGTAAGTATTTATCACATTGGCTAATTCCCGTAAACCCATAGTACAGAGAGATGGGCCTCTGACAGCTACAAACGTCTATGGTGGTCTTAAGGCACAATTCCAGAGACATTTTCACAGTTTAAGTTCTGCAATTATTTAAATTAGGTTTTTAAAGATGTTTTTTTTAAGTGTCAGTTCTGTCTAACAAGGATGGTTGAATTGTGGACAAAATAGATAGTTGTACGTTTTTGACACGTTTTATTTAAAAACATCTTTACATTCTGAACATTGGTGGGAATTATTTATTGAACCTTTATTTATGCAGAAGAGACCTCTTATGATTAAAAATGTCCCAGAGTGTCCTGAGTCCTGACCAGACGTAGCAGCAACGGTCCCAACAACGTTACAGACAGACAACATTTAACAAATCACAGCATAAGAAAAACTAGATCATTAAATAATAGGTAAATATGACTACATCACAGGTAATCAAAAACATAAGCGGGTCAAAGAAGCTGCCACCATGTCTCTGACAATCAATTTTAAAACATTTAGTGAGACAAGTGTTACCGTTTACATTTTCTTGGAATTGCCAGATATGCAGTAGATATGGATAGATCACTTTAAGGGTTGTTTCTCCTGACTCATTTTTCTATTGAACTCAATGTGATGGTTTGAGGTTTGTTTGATACCTCAGACCAGGGGTGGGCAATTCCAGGCCTCGCGGGCCGGTGTGTATGCATGTTTTTACTGCCACCAGTTACCACGGCTCAATCAGCTAATTAGTCATACACACAATCACCGATTCACTCGTAAATTACAGAACGATAAAACGCTACAATACACGCATACCAGCACAAGAACATTAATCAGCTGCTGTTCATATCGCGGATATGTAGATTAAAATATCAGATCATGTAAACGATTGGGCTAATTAAATAATTGTTAACTGGCGGCAGCAAAAACCTGCATACACACCGGCCCGCGAGGCCTGGAGTTGCCCACCCCTGCCTCAGACCCTTGATGATTTACAGCCAACCATGGGTTCCATACTATTCCTGTGTAATTTACAGTTTAATCTAGTCCCACCCCCCAATTCCCATAGAGATCCATTCAAATGCAAATGTTATAGTATTGCTTGTAAAAGTACCTGAAAATAAGATATAAAGAGTCTTTTGATATCCTTTTATACCCACTCATGATAGCATAAGTTGTTTACCTGTGGAATGTTCCAAACAGGTGTTTCCAGTCAACTTTTTTGGAACGTGTTGCAGACATCAAATTCAGAATTAGCGTATATTGATATAAAGTTGATGAGATAAAACATTAAATATATATATATTGCACTGTTTTTAATTTAATATATTTTAAAAAGAATTTACAAATCACTGCTTTCTGCTTTTATGTGCATTTTACATACGGTTCCAAAACTTTTTTTTGTAATTGGGGTTTGTAGAAATAAATATAAATAGTGTGACAACATGGCAAAAGACGTATACTATTTAATGGTGTGCTATATAAATGTGATTAAATAAGTAGAAACACTGGAAGGTTGGACTGTCATACAGGAACGTACATACAGTACATACATACGTCATACAGAGACGTACATACAGTACATACATACGTCATACAGAGACGTACATACAGTACATACATACGTCATACAGAAACACGCAAATTTAAAACACTTAAATGTAGTAAGTAAGAAAAGCAAGAGTCTTTTTAGACAGCTGATAAAAAAATGATATTTTATAGTCATGCTATGGTTTCCCTCTCTCTCACATTGATTATCCACTGTTTTAATGTTCTGCTGTAGGTAAGGATAGCACATAACCTATTGCATCTTCTGATCTGGAGGGGAAATGGCTATTTCAGGCGTGCACTGTGATGCTAACCCTGGCCTTAGTCTAATCTCCCACCTCTCAACTGTTACTATGGGTCTCTGGAGAGCTCTATATGATTCTATATGAGTCTATATGATTCTATATGAGTCTATATGAGTCCATATGTAATATAACCAAGGTGCAAACTTGTCACATGTCTTCTATGACCCCAGCCAGAGGCCATTAATCTCACGGTGACAAAAGATGTATCTTTCATTATTCTTTGAACAGCCTAGAACTTCGACGTCAATGTCAACATTGTGTTTTATGGAACATTATTGGGGGTCATACCAAGGTCACTACACAAAACGTAATTGTAGCCTTGCGACAACATTGCAGTTAGGTTGTTGTGAAATGTTTTCAAAAGTAGTAAAATCCACAACATACTAAAACATTGAAAGCATTACAAAAAATGCATGGTATACCTCCATATACAGTAGTTGTCTGCCTACGCCCATGTTGCTAAACCAATATGCGTTATTTCAAGAAGAATTTGTTCTCAGTTTGGCTAAAAGTGAAGTAACATCGCCACCTACTGTTTTGAACATGAAACATCGGCCATTATTTTGTACTTGTTTGATTTTCATTGTGAAACCAAGCTGGTATTTTATTGTTGTTATTTTTAGAACATAACTTTCATAAGGACACTGTAAGGTGTGTGTGGGGGGGGGGGGGGGGGGGGGGTTGTCCAGGATGTCCAGGCATTTAGAACTGCTAAATCTGTTAAAAGGATCCAATAAAGTCTTTCAGCTCCAATTTAAAATTAAAAAGTTTGTGAACAATCATATTTCATGTTCCACGTTTGTTTATTTGGGCGGGCATTCGACTGGACTTTGTACCTGTCACTGTTAAGACCAAACCACCACTCGTTTTTGTATCCCTCTTTGTCGTTTATGACTGGTTGGGCATTTGGACCATTACGCTCTTGAAACATGGCAGACCACTTGCTGCTGTCAGTCACCCAGGACAATGTGCAATCTGTCTGTGGCTGAAGTTTATAAATGGAGGATTTGACATCAAAGGCAAAAAAAAAACCCTTCTGCTCTATTTGCAACAAAAGAGTTTGCAGGTATTTTTTTAAATACATGACATGTCTTCACGGTCCGTATCGAATATGGATTATGCCGACTACGGCTGGTAGCTCCGCAGTGTAGCGCGTGATTGGCAAGTACACCGCCTGTAGAGAGGAAAGGATTTCGGTCAACAGGAAGTCTGTCTCCTCGCGCGCAGAGAACTCCCCGTGGCGAATCTGCCGTCTCTTTACACAGGCTGCGCGAGAGCGTCCTCCTCTGACTCGGTGTCTGCGCGAGCTTAGCCGTTTGGCTGCAGAGCAAAAAGAAACAGCGGCTCGGCATCGCGCGTATTAGAGGAAAGAGAGTCCGCGCACTCCGGAATTAACAAAAGAGATTTAAGCAATGAGCACGAACTGACACAAATTGGATAATCCAAACGCGCAGATATTATGATATTTAACAAAAAAACAAAAAACAAACAGGATCTTTGAAAAAGTATAGGCTGTGCCATAAAAATGAGCTCAGCAACCTGTATGAGGTAAAATAATGTGCTCCTGAATTACTTTAATTGGCAGTCTGTTTAGCGAACATGCTACTCATGCATTCTGTCGTGACTAGCAGCAAATAACTGTCAACAACTATGACCTGGACATTCAAGAAAAAAACTACGGATTACAAAATTTGATAAGTAAAAAATATAAGGATAACATTTCTGTTTATTGTATATGTGTGTTATCATCTTAGACCCGTACAGTTTCAGAAGGCACAATACCAAAAAGAACAGGATTCATACAGCAAACGTGAAACATCAAAAACACAAAACACAGGTCTCCACATTCTGCACTTACAGATCAGGGTCTAAACTTGGGCCAAGATTCAAATCCAACTGCAGTGCTCTTTGCTTTTAACTAAAAGTAATGGTGTATGATTTTCGCTTAATTTATGTTTCTCATTTGGAGTAAAACATACTGCAAGAAAGGCCTTGCGGTATAATGTGCGAATGGATAAAGAATATCACCTCTAAGTTTGTTCCACTTAATTAAGGACAAAGCAAATTGTAATTACAATGATTTGGGTCTTTAGTTTGACTAAGTATCTGTTGTCATAAGAAATTAACTTGACTACTATTCCAAAGAAACAGTGAGCACCATAATTAATTGAACAGTGCAGAATGGAGTGTTCTTCACATAGAATATCACTCTCTTCACCTCTTTGTTTCTATCTTCTCTTCTCCACCAGAGGGGGGCGCCGTCCCTCACTGTGTAAGAGGCAGCTGGGAGGTCGTCATGGGAACCTGGTTGTTGATGGTCATTTGCTGCCTGCTCTGACAGCGCAGCATTCCAGAGATGGCTCTCCTGAACCTAAACGCCGCCCCCCAGAAAATCAGCACATTACTACCATTCATTACTGCCTATGGCACTGCTCATTACTGCCTATGGCAATGCTCATTACTGCCTATGGCACTGCTCATTACTGCCTATGGCACTGCTCATTACTGCCTATGGCACCGCCCATTACAGCCTATGGCACTGCTCATTACTGCCTATGGCACTGCTCATTACTGCCTATGGCACTGCTCATTACTGCCTATGGCTCATTACTCTCTATGGTATCAATCATCTGTCATAAAGCATGTACGACCGGGTTCATTTTACAAGTTTGAACTAAAATGTGTTAGAGATGGTGTATTTGGAATTTTCTAGAAGGTATGACAGAGGGTTTGGGGGACGATGTTATTTCTGTTCATGGATGCTCTATGAAGGGGTCAGAGGATATTGGGGTTGGGTTGACTTCTTTGGAGAGCAGAAGAAGAGTTATGAGGTGTGACTGGGTGGGAGAGAGCATCACTGGTGTGCTGTTACATACATGCAGAGGTCAGGGAACATGTTACATACATGCAGAGGTCAGGGAACATGTTACATACATGCAGAGGTCAGGGAAGATGTGAAATTTGCCTTATGGGAGGAGCTTACTTCTTGTTTGCGATGACGTATATGCAGGGGTTGTAGAAGGTGGAGGACTTGGCAAACAGGGGTGCGATTATGGCCATGGGGGCGGAGATCTTTTTTGGGTCGCCGAAAGAGGCCCAGAGACACACGATAGAGTACGGTGACCAAGCGACGAGGAACATCACAATCATCACCATCGACATCTTATATTAAAAAAAATAGAAATAAAAAAAATAAAGAACAATGAGGAGGCTGAGACTGGATCATCTTCAGTAAACCTCGCTTATGTCACTCATGACCAGAAATGGGAATTATTCCAATAGTAGTGGGTTTGGGATTTACAACTATTGACTGAGTTTCTTTTTTGCATAAAAAAAACAAATCTACAGGTTTGCAGAAGCTGAGTAGCTACAGCTCCCAAACAGTGCTAGTTACATTACACACACAGTAAGGGGTGAGTCACAGTGCTAGTTGCATTACACATGCAGTAAGGGGTGAGTCACAGTGCTAGTTACATTACACATGCAGTAAGGGGTGAGTCACAGTGCTAGTTACATTACACACACAGTAAGGGGTGAGTCACAGTGCTAGTTACATTACACACGCAGTAAGGGGTGAGTCACAGTGCTAGTTACATTACACACACAGTAAGGGGTGAGTCACAGTGCTAGTTACATTACACATGCAGTAAGGGATGAGTCACAGTGTAAGGGGTGAGTCACAGTGCTAGTTACATTACACACACAGTAAGGGGTGAGTCACAGTGCTAGTTACATTACACACACAGTAAGGGGTGAGTCACAGTGCTAGTTACATTACACACACAGTAAGGGGTGAGTCACAGTGCTAGTTACATTACACACACAGTAAGGGGTGAGTCACAGTGGTGGCTGTTGTTCTAGCGCACCACTAATACAATGATTCACTTAATCAGATAATCACAGGTTTCAATCAGGGCCCTGATTAGTGGAAGTGTAGGATGTACCCACGATGACCCTTCTCCAATCAGGGCCCTGATTAGTGGAAGTGTAGGATGTACCCACGATGACCCTTCTCCTAAAGTCTGAGAACATCTGCTGTATGTGAAGCTTTGATACCAGGTGCCCGGCTATATCCTGTGATCTGGGTGAAGTCAGCGATGGTGTTACCTTGGTGACGTCCATCTGGTCTGACCAATCCATGTTGATGCTGTCCAAGCGGTTGCTAGCCTTGTACCTCTGCATGGTTACAGACACGTTGTAGTAGCAGTAGAACATGACAGACAGGGGGACGACAAAGTTCACCGCGATCACAGACATAGTGAACGAGACAAACGACCTGAAATACAGACATAACGAGATCACAGACAAACGACCTGAAATACAGACACAACGAGATCACAGACAAACGACCTGAAATACAGACACAACGAGATCACAGACAAACAACCTGGAATACAGACACAACGAGATCACAGACAAACAACCTGAAATACAGACACAACCAGATCACAGACAAACAACCTGAAATACAGACACAATGAGATCACAGACAAACGACCTGAAATACAGACACAACTAGATCACAGACAAACGACCTGAAATACAGACACAACGAGATCACAAACGACCTGAAATACAGACACAACCAGATCACAGACAAACGACCTGAAATACAGACACAACCAGATCACAGACAAACGACCTGAAATACAGACACAACCAGATCACAGACAAACAACCTGAAATACAGACACAACGAGATCAAGTGCCGCGGTGGAGTTGCACACTGAGTTGCTCAGGGCTCTAACACCCTGATCCTGCCAGATCCGAGTATGGCTGGTGCCTTGAGGGTTGGAGGAGGGACTTGGCGGGGGAGAATCGTTGCGCACAAGCGGCCCCGAGCGAGTTGGAATCGCAGTCAGGAGCTCGAGGAGTCCTGCCCTCCTTCCTACTACTGGCTGACGGGGTTGTGTGGCAGGGAATTTTCAAGCGGTTGCTACACAGGAATTGAATAGGGGTACAATTGGCTACCAAATGGGGAAAAATCTGAAACAAATTTTTATATATAAAAAGAAAAAATGTGATCACAGGCGTCGTGAATGAGACAAACAATCTGGAAGACAGACACAAGTGACAGGGGGTGTTTGCGCTACATTACCGCTACAAAACCACATGACACTGTGCAAACATGCCAGGGTTATTTTTGGTCATTCTGAGTTTGCACTCTGAGAGGAATAAAGAGCTTTATTAGCCTGTAAGTCCTGCTGCCCATGTATGCTAATTCACCAGTTGAGGATCGCTGCCGGTTGCCCCAGTAGGAGGTGTCTGATTGGCTAAGGGAGGGAATGATGTCACGTAAAGACCCACGCATCGTTTTTCCTCCAGTTGACGGTGCAGGTGGCTCCGGTTGGGTCCGGGGCATAGCTGGCCCAGCCTATCACTGGCATTGAGGACCAGAACAGAGCGTTAACCCAGGCAGTCAGAATCATCGTGGTGTAGGACCGCGTGGTCATCTTCTGCCCTGTGGAGAGACGAGAAGAGCGGTCAGAACCCATCCTGCTGGGGTCAGAACCTGCCCGGCTTGGGTCAGAAACCGCCCTCAGGCATAAAAACCAGCTTTGAAAATATCCTATGGAATTTCACACCTGTTTTTTTGTCAAAACTATTTGTGGGTTGATAAAAAAATACCATGGGGCTGTAGTATATTAAGAAAGTACCTATGTCTGGTCTGCAGATGGTCAAGTAGCGGTCAATGGCGACCACCGTGAGCAGCCCAATACTCGCCATTCCAAAGAATATGTTCAGGGCTGCATAGATCTAATAGGGGAAAGAAGGTCATTAGTAACGGAAACTACTGATTTGTCTTTCCAATGGTATGTACACTCCTGTGGTGATTTAGTCCACAATAATGGCTTAAATTTAGTTCTCTTTACTGACATTGTGAAAAATGTGTTCCCGGTTCAAAAACCTATCTTACAAATATTACATAAAATTACACTAAAATGATCACGTCAGAGAGAAAAAACACAAACAAACTTCCTGCATGTTATTGTCTTAAGTTCTGATTAGTATTTCAGATCAGGGCACACAGCTCTAAGCGTAGATTACATCAATCTGGATCATTGACTGCAGAACTGGAAAGGCCTATAAGGCCGTCGCCAACCTCAACTCTGCTGAGACTAAGAACCAAGGCATGTGCAACATGCAGATAGCGATTCAATATGGACGCGTTTTTTCATAGAAGTCTTTGTTGTTAAAATACTTTTGATCGGGAAAGCAGTGTGTTGGGAGATTGTGTTTCCTCTTTGTGGTTATAATGACTGAAAAGGCCCACAGCTTCACATCAGAGCCACGTACTGAATTGTGTTTCCACACACGTTTCCTCTGTTTCACAAGCTCATTTCAACACACCCGATCACCTTCACGTGTCCGCTTGCTGCAGTCCAGATAAACATTTCTGCAAACCCCTCCCCCCCCCAAGCGCTCTGAATTTGCTCTGTTTGAAAGCTAATAGTGAACAAACAATACAATGGGTTCTGCACAACAGGCACCTAGCCTTTTTAGCAGTTACATGTTACCACGGCACTGGTCACAAACCTGACAGCCGGTGTAGCCGAACTTCCAGCTGCCGTGGAGATCGGACGCGGCTGACATAGGGTACCCGATGCCGGCGACGCCGATGTCCGTGAAGGCCAGGTTGATAATGATGGCGTTGGTGGCGTTGCGAAGTTCCTTGAACTTGACAAACATGAGCAGGACCACGATGTTGCTAGCCAAGCTGACCACCCCTGCAGAGAACACACACACACATACACACACACACACACACGCCTGCTAGGACAGGTCATCCGTTTCTTTATGGCAGTAAGCATTTTGTTCTGCAGTGGTTTTCACAGACGTGGCCCTGTCTTTAATCTCAGTCTCATGGCCCAACTGCTGCTTTTGGACAGGGTCATGCTCCTGGTTCACAATCACGAGACAGTGACGCCAACAACCTGTCTTTTTGCGGTTGTAATACAACCTCACACAGTCCACACCACATACACTGCCACCGCACTCCTGATTTAGTCAATGTTGATCTGAAATGAGTGTAATCCTCACGTGCAGATCCTGGATTGGAGACTGTCGTGTCTGCAGACAGGGGCTCACAGGTTTAGTTGGGGATGATATTATGGCTCATGATGTGAATTAGCCTGGTAGCTCAACACAAACATACTACTGAATATAATGTGTGTTTCTGTAAATTTGGTCACCATAGTGATCCACCCCATTACCGTGATACCGTGTCACTTCTGCAGTGCCTGTAATGGCCGTTGAGTTTAACGCATGAAGAGAACTGTCACGCTGGAGACAGAAGGGTGATTTAATCCCATCGCACAAGCTTCACTGCTTGCAGTTAAGTACTTGATCTTGAGCAAAAAGATGTCAGAGCCAATATTCAACAAAATCAGTTACATTTAAATTCTGTTGCTTCAGTAATCTCCATAACGAGAGAAAAGAGATCCATTCCGGAATGAGCTTGTTTAAGTTTGAACACATGAAGCTTATGGATTATGAGGACAGTCCTGCATGTGGTCCGACCAAGCAGTGATGACATCACACTGTGAGAACATTAGGAAAGATAAATGACTTTATATGGCTAACATCAGGGGTTCAGTATGGAAGTAGGTCTCCAATCAACCAGGATTGGGGATCCAGGCATGATGTCAGTCTTTGATAAACGATTTTCCGGTGTTGATTTTAGGGGTTACAGGAGTGCAAAACTTTCTCATTTGTTTGCCCCAATACAAGATAGAAGCACTTCAAACATGCATTATTCCCTGTTGTGAAGAAGAAAATATTTGTTCTAAAGTTGGACAGAACCTCTGCGCACTCATAAATGTGAAAAAATAAAAAATGCACTTATTCTTCTCCTGCAGTGTTTCCAATAAGCTTACGTAAGACTGCATGATGCTTCTTAACGTAGGTTATAACAACTAATCATGATGCTTCTTAATGTAGGGTATAACAACTAATTAATGTTCAAGGCAAATGCTGACAGTTAAGCAAAATTTTATAAAGCTTGTCAGAAATTTAGACCACATAAAGAGGTATCCCCAAATTTAGACCACATAAAGAGGTATCCCCAAATTTAGACCACATAAAGAGGTATCCCCAAATAAAGTGTTATAAAAATTCTTCACATAAACTATTTGTGCTCTTTTAACAATTGGAGCAAAAATAAGCATCCATATGATTATATTTGAGTTCAAAATCATTCCAGGAAACACATCACAGTTAGAAAACTGAGCTCACAATCACAGAGTGTTCCCAAGCATGCTGATCAAGTATCAGTTCCAATCACATCCTTTATGACCTAAAAGGCCAAACTGATCCTAGAATGGAGTTCTTCTACACGTGGTTTACATTCATTTTACACACAGTGAGAGATCGCGACACCTCACCCGCTGTGATCAGGTAGGCGGCCACGATGCTATGCTCCGTCTGCGTGAAAGCGGAGTGTGTTTCGCCGTCCTCCGTCGCATTTAACGCCGCAGTATCCATCGCTCGGCCCAGGAGAGTCAGAGAGGAACGTGAGACCGCCGTTGATTAGTTCCACTTTTACAGATAGAGAGGAGATTCCATGCAGAACAGGGGCCTTGGCTATGGACAGAAAAACCGAGGCTGGATATCTCACTCTGACAAAATTGTGCCAGTGTGGGGGGTGGGGAAGGATTAGGGTTTCTGTGCACCCCTTCCCCACCCCCCTCCCTGTGTACTGAGCAGAGAGAAGCCCTTGTTACCCAGGCGCCTGTGGGAAGGATCACAGCAAAGGATTACATGTCACATGGAATCTTTTCATTTAGGAGCATAAATCCCACTTTCACCCGCCAAACCCGGAGCCAGCCACAGTCCCACAGAAACAAAGAGTAGTTTTCTTTCTTTCTCTCTTTTTCTTTCTTTCTTTTTTCTCTTTCTTTCTCTTTCGTTGCTGATGACAGTTCAGAAGACTTGTCCCTTTGCCAGCTCTCCACTGTCTTCTCTTGCCCAACAACCCCATCCCCAATCCCCTCCACCCCCAACACCCTCCACCCCCAACACCCTCCACCCCCAACACCCTCCACCGCCCTCCATCCCCACCACCCTCCACCCCCAGCCCCTCCACGTCCCTCCACCCCCAACACCCTCCACCGCCCCCCATAAAAAGTCACATCTCCACCATTCCCTCATCGTCGCCCCTAATTGCTAATTCTGGTGTTTTTCCAAGGAAGCCCAAACAAAAGGCCCGGGCTGCTCTCATGAATCGAGGGGTCATTCAGCATAACTGCACAAAATACTAACCGCTAATACCCGCTAATACCACCATCAAACCGCAGCCTTCAAAACAAGAGACTTGTGCATGAGGAGAAAATTGTGGGGCCAATACGTACATTGTGTTGGTTGAGCTCTGACACACAGTTTAACCCAGTATTATAATAACAACAACAGATGAGGATGATGATGAGGATGATGATGATGATGATGATGAGGATGTACATAACAAGATGCTGAAAAAGAAAAGGTCGCCTAGTTGGTTAAAACACCCACAGCTCCTGCAGTGCACTTAAATAACCATTAGCCTACCTAACGCACGCGTGCATGTTTTCGCCAGTCCGGAGGAGCCTACCTAACACGCGCGCGCACGTGGAGCCTCATATTTGAGGGGACATGAAGGGAGTCAACGAAGGGAGTTCTGCAACCTTTCTGGGAACATGAAAAGTTTAAGAATACTAGTTTTGAGTGGGTGGGAAATTCACTAGTAGAGATGATAGGAGTTAATAGAGAAGAATTTAGTCCAACGGTAGTGATCCCTGCAGTGGCTCCGTGGTTGCTTGCAACACCAACGGTTGACTATTATCTTTTAGAGCTTAAAAGGAGGAAAGAATGTGAAATTGATATGGTTAAAGGTTTTGTGAATTATGTAGAACATAAATATCCTGGATTGTTACAGATATATGCAGATGGGTCAGTGGATCTAGAAACTGGTAAGGCAGGATCGGCCTTTGTAGTACCTAAGAATAATATTAAAGTAAGTAAACGCACACCAGATAACCTGGGAATATACACAGTGGAAATGTATGCGATATTGATGGCATTACAGTGGGTGGAAGAGGTCAAACCAGATAAGGTAGTAGTTTGCTCTGACTCAAGTTCAGTTTTTAAAAGTATAGTGTTTTTCAAGTCAAAGGGTCTGGAAAGATTTATTGTTTAAAGTTCTTCAAGTGCACAATAATATAGTTCAAAAAGGGGTTGAAGTAACAATTATGTGGGTTCCAGCTCATGTTGGGGTGGAGGGAAATGAAGCTGTGGATGTATTGGCCAAGGAGGTAGAAATACAAATAAGCAAAGCAGAAGCTAAAGAGATAATAAGGAAGAAAGCGATACAAAAATAGCAGGAGAGCTGGGATAGAGAAGAGAAAGGTAGGCATATATACCAAATTCAAAAAAAAGTTGAAGTAAACCGAAGATACAGTATTAGACACAGGAGAAAGAAGGTCATTAGTACAAGATTAAGGCTGGGACATAGTGCATTAAATAAAACATTGCAATTAATTGTGAAATATCCAACAGGTCAGTGTGATTACTGTCAGGAAGAAGAGACAGTGGAACATGCGGTTATAAGATGTAAAAAGTATCAAAGGGAGAATATGAAGGAGGAGCTGAGAGAAGTGGGAATTAAAGAGGTGACTTTTAAAAAGATATTAAAGGCAGCAGAAAACATCACGGAGCGAAACATAATATTTAACTTCATAAAGGAAACTGGTCAGTGGGATAGGATTTAGTTAAGTGCTTCGAGAAAAACACAAGGTGGCGGTAATGCAACAAAATTGTATCCATCCGCCGTAAAACGCCATGAAGAAGAAGATTTTTCGACTATTGGGACGCACGCATTGTATGTCACCCAGCCAGTTCTGTGCACCCAGCGCATGCGCTGTTGTTTGGTAGCGAAAGTATGTTCATGGGTGTAACCTTTATATCTATGGGTGTAACAGTCAAATACTTCCTCTCATGTGAGACAGTCATGTGACTCCCATGGGTGTAACAGTCAAATACTTCCTCTCATGTGACACAGTCACGTGACTCCCATGGCGACTTGAAACTCGAAATTGTCTCGATTGTTTTCAGACAGATAAGGTAGGAAATTATAACACCACTAACTTTATTATTAACATTATGAATTTTCTTGAAGCTACAACATTGTAGATGTATTCTATGACTTATTAGTCCAAATATAATTTGTTTGCTAGCTAACGTTCTGTGAAAAATAATGCGAGTTAGCCAGCTATCTAATGCTAGCTAAGTTAAGTTGAAGATGCTAAACATGAGATCATTTCGTTTTATTTCCCCACTTTTGTTTCTCTTCTTAGGTTTAATCCATTTGAATTTCAGAATTTGCAGATATGGCCGATGTAAGTAGCAAGGGTTTTATATTTAGACTGATAATGGCGCAGGCACTGCTGTCACACAGGCCAGCTCGCTGATGTATGCTCACCTTAGTTTAGTAGCGCGGATTAAAATCTCATTTTCACTGGCTAGCGCTACATTTGATTGGATGGAATAACATGTGTATATAGATAATAGTGCTAATAGCGATGTTACTGTATATAGATAATAGCAGCTAATAGCGATGTTAATGTTATTTGTTTTGGGAAAGAACTGAACGTAGTCGAGAAGCTAACCAAGCTACCAGTACATTTTGGAGTAAACTCGTAATGGTCCTCGAGCAATAAGTATAATATTATTGATGCATGAAAAGCATATGATTTCCATCTCGAGCACAATGTTAACGTTATGATTTCCGTCTCGAGCACAATGTTAACGTTATGATTTCCGTCTCGAGCACAATGTTAACGTTATGATTTCCATCTCGAGCACAATGTTAACGTTATGATTTCCATCTCGAGCACAATTTTAACGTTCAACATGTAGCTGTAAGGACCATGACAGCATGCCTGCTAACCAGAATGAAGGGGTGCGTAGCCAGAGAGAAGATACCATGTACATTTATTTATGTAACGTTATGTCATTTATTTCAGGACCTGAAGAGATATCTCTATAAACAGCTACCAAGGTTGGTTGTGCGATTGCTTTGCCAGAGCGCCGGTGTTGTGCCGTTTTTCGACTTTGACAGTCAATACTAATATCTACTGATAGTCCACAGATTGTAGTTTAAAATGATATATGTTATGATTTGTTCACAGCTAAAAATAAATAAATTAAAATAAAAAACACCAGATTCTCGGGAACAGGAAATTGATATTAAAAATAACCCTTGTAAAAGGGTTACCCTGTAAAATACTGCGAGGTGGTGTCAAATGGTTTAGTTACAGACTAAGCTAGAAGGCATTGCTAAATCCTGTTCATTAACTTACATCCTGTAATTAATTGATGACAATAAACCAGTTTTTATTTATTTATTGTCATCCATTATCTATTCCCAGTGTCGAAGGCCTTCATGCAATTGTTGTGACAGACAGAGATGGAGTTCCTGTAATTAAAGGTATTGTATTGTTCTAAGCCAATATAAATATAATCGTGAACTAAAGACAGCGTCATTTATTTTTGTCTGGATTTGCATAAATGTATCTCAGATGTATGTTTCCATTTGGACCGTGTCAGAAGGAATGTACAAGTGGTTTTTAGTTCATAGATGGCTGTCATCTCCCCCCCAATCCTCCAGTTGCCAATGACAACGCGCCGGAATATGCCCTCCGTCCAGGGTTCCTCTCCACCTTTGCTCTGGCCACAGACCAGGGCAGCAAACTGGGTCTGTCCAAGAACAAGAGCATCATCTGCTACTACAACACGTACCAGGTGAGTATGGGCCCGCATCAGAACCCCCATCAGAACCTGCATCAGAGCCCCGCATCAGAGCCCCCATCAGAGCCCCCATCAGAACCCCGCATCAGAACCCCCATCAGAACCTGCATCAGAGCCCCCATCAGAACCCGCATCAGAACCCCGCATCAGAACCCCGCATCAGAACCCGCATCAGAACCCCGCATCAGAACCCTGCATCAGAACCCTGCATCAGAACCCCGCATCAGAACCCCGCATCAGAACCCCCATCAGACCCCGCATCGGAACCCGCATCGTGCTACATGCGTCAACCCGTATCGCTTACTGCATTATTCTACGTGCGTGTGCTCACGGACCCGCATAACTTACTGCATTATCCTACATGCGTGTGCTCACGGACCCGCATAACTTACTGCATTATCCTACATGCGTGTGCTCACGGACCCGCATAACTTACTGCATTATCCTACATGTGTGTGCTCACGGACCTGCATAGCTTACTGCATTATTATACATGCGTGTGCTCACGGACCCACATAGCTCACTGCATTATTCTACATGCATGTGCTCACGGACCCACATAGCTTACTGCATTATTATACATGCGTGTGCTCACGGACCCACATAGCTTACTGCATTATTATACATGCGTGTGCTCACGGACCTGCATAGCTTACTGCATTATTATACATGCGTGTGCTCACGGACCCACATAGCTTACTGCATTATTATACATGCGTGTGCTCACGGACCCACATAGCTTACGGCATTATTCTACATGCGTGTGCTCACGGACCCGCATAGCTTACTGCATTATTATACATGCGTGTGCTCACGGACCTGCATAGCTTACTGCATTATTATACATGCATGTGCTCACGGACCCACATAGCTCACTGCATTATTCTACATGCATGTGCTCACGGACCCACATAGCTCACTGCATTATTTTACATGCGTGTGCTCACGGACCCACATAGCTCACTGCATTATTCTACATGCGTGTGCTCACGGACCCACATAGCTCACTGCATTACTCTACATGCGTGTTTATATGGACCCACATAGCTCACTGCATTACTCTACATGCGTGTTTATATGGACCCACATAGCTCACTGCATTACTCTGCATGCGTGTTGCTCGTACATGTTTTCACTTCATAACAAAGTTACCTGCCTTGAGTATCGCAGTGCCAAGTTAACACTTTGCAAGGTATTGGCCCTACATCAATTGATGATAATGATGATGTCTTGCATGTATATAGCGCCTTTCTCACCAACCAGCGACTCAAAGCGTTTAACATTCCAAGCCAGTCACTTACACTGTGATTTTCTGTACCTGTCATCCCACCACCCGCCTGTAGGTGTCACCGTTTCAGTTGCATTTTCACAGACACACTCATTCACACTTACACTCTTAATATCCAGAAAAACATACCTGAATGTTTCAGGCTCTTCATATCAAGAGGCTGTAAAACTACATAAAATGTTTCCACTGCCAGATGTTCAACAAAACTAAACAAAAGCTATAAACAAAGCTATAGATTTTGGGTGTGTCAATACCTTGTGTAATTTACAGCATGTATTTTTTATTTATTGTACATTCTCGTGTATTACTGCACATAAGTTAATGGTGTGTGTTCTCCTGTGTGTGTGTTCTCCTGTGTGTGTTCTCCTGTGTGTGTTCTGTGTGTGTTGGTACAGTGTGTTGTATTATTCATTTCCTTGTTTGTTGTCCTTCCAGATCGTGCAGTTTAACCGGTTGCCGCTGGTGATCAGCTTCATTGCGAGCAGTAGTGCCAACACAGGTAAATATAAGGTTTAAACAAACAATAAAAATGGTCAAAAATAATCATCAACAAAAACGGAGGAATGTGAGAAAATAGCTTCCTGAAGGCTGATTTTATTTCTGTAGAATACATAGCATGGCCTTCAGTGCTCTTCAGCCACTAGAAAGCATAAACTATATATATTTGTCTGTCATTGTGGACATTTCAACTTACAATCTTGTTCAGGTCAAACCACACATTTGGAACAACTGTAAAAACCAGGTCCCTGCTAGTGTAGCGGATGTGACATGCTCAGGTCTTTTCTAGTGTAGCGGATGTGACATGCTCAGGTCTTTTCTAGTGTAGCGGATGTGACATGCTCAGGTCTTTTCTAGTGTAACGGATGTGACATGTTCAGGTCTTTTCTAGTGTAACGGATGTGACATGTTCAGGTTTGATCATCAGTCTGGAGAAGGAGCTGGTGCCATTGATTGAGGAGCTTAGGCAGGTGGTGGAGGTGTCATAGGAGGGAGCTGCCAGGAGGATTCTGGGAAAACTACACCCCTGGAATTCTGGGATTGCACCAGTTTATGTGTCCGGAGTTTCTGGGAATACCTGCAATCAGCTCCTTACTCCCAGTCACTCAATTACACGCACACGCACGCGCACACACACGCACGCACGCACACGCAAGCATGACTTTTGCAGAAGGATGGGTTAAATAAAACTAATCTTGTAGTGGCTTGATTTGTTTTTTTTCCCCACTTTTATTTTTACAAAGAAACAAGCGCAGCTAATCTCTACGCTGCTTACTTATTTAAACCTGTCCCTTTTCTGTGTCCTGCCCATTCCAACAATCTTTTTTAATCGCAGGCAGGACACGCACACTCACGGTTTATTCCTTATAAAACTGAGGATGTGATGGTGATCTACCATAGATATTCTATAAACCGCTAATATCCAGCTCCATATGTTTAATGTTGAAGGTTCTGTCTCTGCCAT
This sequence comes from Ilyophis sp. 1 JC-2022, assembly GCA_022702515.1. NCBI lineage: Eukaryota > Metazoa > Chordata > Actinopteri > Anguilliformes > Synaphobranchidae > Ilyophis > Ilyophis sp. 1 JC-2022. Next base: position 2,420,237 of record CM040400.1, on the reverse strand, counting down.
TGGCTGAAAGTGTTCTGATGTTAGCTCATTGTGAATATTAATGAAGGGGCGTGACCAAAGATGGCACACACTACCACAGCAATGCAAACGGAACCAGAGCTGAAGGTTGAGGAAGTACAGGGATGGAATTACCTGCATATCTGATCAGTGTACAGAATATCTGTGGAACTATTTCACCACTTCATCCAGACAGTAAATCACGATGGTGTCATCTTTTGTATTAAACGCTGATGACATATTGCTTAATAAGAGATTATAGGATATTTATGTGTCTATTTTGTTGTCCTGAGATCAAAATAAAGAGAAAAAAAAAAAACTAAAGCTGTTGTTTTGGGTTTCTCTTTTTTTTTAAAAGATGTGTGAGTTCCAAAAGTCCTATACTTCAGTTGCATTTTCATGTACAGACAGATATGCAGCGTACTGGATTTGATACTAAAATAGCCATTTCATTATGAATTATGTATCTCAGAGATTCATTAAACCTGTGACCAACAATGTTGTGGCCATCTGAGAATTTGGGCTGAAAACGGGGCCTTCCTACAAGACAAGGTTCTCTATCCCTGCCGTACGAAGTGTTGATTTCAGTCCTTGGGGACCAATATTGCAGTTGCAAAGTAATAATAATAATAAACTTTATTTGTATAGTGTGCTTACACAGGAAGTTGTCTACTTAGAAGTGTGTCAGATGTTCAGATTGAGCACCTCTTTACGGTAAAGCCCCACAGAGCGACGTGAAGCAGATTTCTCATGCGATTACAGCACCTCCATTAATTTTCAATGAGAGGCGATTCCACGTGTCTGTAAAGCATGCTGGGATTGCTTGCGATGCCAGGCGTCCAGACGAGACGGGGAACGTGGCGCAATAACCAATCAGGTTAAAGATTGAGGGAGGCGAGAGCGATGGCATGCGATTTCACCTCTTTCTGTTAGGCTTAAGCAGCACCACAGGGGCTGTGATTGTGTCATTTAAACATATTTACTTTTTCACCTTCAGATGTTATTCTTTTTTATTAAATAAGCTTATTTAAGCTTAAATACAAGGATTACGTGAATGAGAAGAGAACTGTATTTTAAATATATATCACATATTTATCACATTCAGGATAAAGAGAGGACAGTGAAAGTTATGGGATCCTAGCATTAGAAATGGGTTACAGTGGGGTTTTTAATAACAGGAAATGATTCATGTTTTTAAATTCATAGCATAGGGGGGTGAGTTTTGCCACAGAAAATTGTAGAATTTTGGAAAGACAGTGGGGTTTAATCTGGAGAGGGGGTTTGGTTAAAACGATACAGAAACATTTTCAAGATGAAGGTAGCTTATCCGAGTGACATCACCAAGCTCAGCGGGACCACAGTAGGACCGCATGCTCCAGATGCACAAGTCAGCAATCGTCTTTTTAGCCGCCTACCTGAGTGGTCGTGCACACTCGCCATCACGCAAGTGACCTTCTTTCTCAAAAATAAACAGCCATGTACTTGTTTGTGTCCATGATAAAACTGGGATTTCCACAGGGCAGTAAGGACGTCTTTATTAGAGGGATCCTCCAAATGGCTCACGTTAGCACGGAGTCCTGAAAGGGCGCCTCCTCCTGGCCAATCCTCTGCTCGCAGCTCTGTCACCGGCCTTTTCGAACCTGTGACTGGGGGAAACGGTTAAGGACTTTTCAGCTATTTAGAAAAAATATAAATATAAAATGTATGTGATCACAATATTAACTAGGGTAGAGAGCTGTGTGAACCATCTGAAAGTTTTCTTAAAAGGGGTGAAAGGGCTTTCCTGGGGGCCTGCTAGGGTGCTTTCTCAGACCCTCAGGGGTCCACTCAACCCCAAAACTGCACTTGCGCTTCCAGGAGCAGTTAGGCTTGGTTGTATTTAAGGTCCCCAAATTTAAACCAGTGCTTCAAGAACAGGTGTTGCAATTATTCAAGAGCAAAATTGCCTTTAAAAATCTGTTTCTCTCATAACTAACACTGTGACTCACACACTACCCACAACCCCCTCTTTCACAACACAAATCAACAGCTGCACTAACGGAAAAAAACTTCCTCAAAGCATTGCAGAATGGGCCACTGATGAACCACGGATCCTTAAAGTATCTGGATAGGCTAGGAGCATCGCGAGTGCACCAGATGATCATTCCAGATACATTGCAGATCAGCTAAATCTGCAACCAGAAGAACTTTGAGAATATAGCTAGAGGTTATGAAGGGGAAGACCTTAATTTTATATACGTATATATATATTTTCTGTTTCCGTTTTATTTGCAGCATGAAATAATACCTGAGCATCTAGAGCTCTAGAGTGATGAGTTTCGCTCTTCTAATAAAACAGAAAGACTTCAGGCTGTTGAGTGGCACTCTGCTAAAGCACTGATTTATCTCACGGTCCATAATAAAACCTGGACCGGGCCAGGACTGATGGTGACTGGGAGCCCCATGGGACAGTGCATAACCAGGGAGGGGGGCTTCCCTTCCACAGTTATATTCACGCTACATTTAGTCTTTTAGGAGATGCTCTTATCCAGAGTGATTTACACAGCTTACATTCTTTTACATATTTATACAGCTGGATTTATACTGGAGCCGTTCAGGTTAAGTGCCCTGCTCAGGACTCAGAATGCTCTTACCAGCTTCCAGCGCAATATCTTAATCCACTCGTCCGCCTCCACACCGGTCTTTGCACACAAGTAATAGGTCCTCTCTGGAAACACCAGACTGAGAGAGAGAGAGAAAGAGAAAGAGAGGGATGGAGAAGAAAAGAAGGAAG
>CM040400.1:2309967-2414967 GCA_022702515.1 Ilyophis sp. 1 JC-2022 | reverse complement strand
GTACTGTGACACCCAGAGCCAGATTAGATCTGCTCTCGCTACGTCCAACACTACGGTACGTACTGTGACACCCAGAGCCGGATTAAGGCTGCATGGGGCCCCCGGCTGTAACTCAAACAGGGGCCCTTCCATCAACATCATTACTAGTGTAAGCAAACAATACATTCTATTGAATTGAATTGTAATTATATTGAATTTCATCCACATACTTATTAGATCGCGGCATACTTGCGAGGCTTTGCTGCTAGCCAGAGACGAGCGGGACGAAAAAAACACTTAGTTTGTCAGAAAATATGGCCTCTCTATCTCTACTCTCTATCTCTACTCTCTATCTCTACTCTCTATCTCTACTGTCTTTCTCTACTCTCTATCTCTACTCTCTATCTCTACTCTCTATCTCTACTGTCTTTCAAATAAACCGGATGAATGTAAAAAGTGTTTATTTCATCCCAGTTCTCCCTACGTTGATTTTCAGGCATTCAGGCAAACTTCAGGCACACTGTAGCATCAAATAAGATCAGTACAAGGTCTAGTTATCCCACACACACACACACACACACACACACACACACACACACCGCATTGCTGACAGTCGGCATCCCTCCCTCCGCATCTGGTCTATCTAGGTATGACATTTATTTTACACACAAACAATTGTTTTTTCTGTTAACTCATTTTGGGGGCCCCTGGCTTCTGCCCCCCCGTAATCCGCCACTGGTGACACCCCTGCTAGCAGCTCTCGCTACGTCCCGTTTTACTGTGACACACTCACCAGAAACAGTTCACCCTCTCCTGAGAGTAGTCAAACTGAACAGCCGAGCAGGATGTGAGGTCCAGGGTTCGAATCGGTTCATCAAACTGACAGGAAATCAGAGATAAGAAAATTACCGTTCTCATACCTGCAAACTGAATTATTGTTTAATATCACAATCTGTTCGTCATACAATATCAATCCAAGAGGAGCAACATCAAACCTTCCAGAGGTTGGAATAAAATATGAATTTGCGTGTTACATTCCAATATGAATATGTGAGTTACTGTATATTCCAATATGAATATGTGAGTTATATTCCAATGAGATTACACAGTTATTGTATTAACATAGTGCGCTTTACTTGACCATGTTCTAAATTATGTCATTAGAAACGGGGGGAGCTGTCTCACCATTTTGTCTTTGAAGTATTTGAGTTCATTCCTGTTTAAGATAAACCACCTTGTTTTCCAGCTCTGAGAAGACATGTTTACATTCATTACATTTAAAACCTGTCAGTGTGCACGGCTGATACATACTGTCAGTGTGCATGGCTGATACATACTGTCAGTGTGCATGGCTCATACATACTGTCAGTGTGCATGGCTGATACATACTGTCAGTGTGCATGGCTGATACATACCTGAGACCTTATAGAGCAGCACCTGTCAGTGTGCATGGCTCATGCATACTGTCAGTGTGCATGGCTCATACATACTGTCAGTGTGCATGGCTGATACATACCTGAGACCTTATAGAGCAGCACCTGTCAGTGTGCATGGCTCATACATACTGTCAGTGTCCATGGCTGATACATACTGTCAGTGTGCATGGCTGATACATACTGTCAGTGTGCATGGCTCATACATACTGTCAGTGTGCATGGCTGATACATACTGTCAGTGTGCATGGCTGATACATACTGTCAGTGTGCATGGCTGATACATACCTGAGACCTTATAGAGCAGCACCTGTCAGTGTGCATGGCTCATGCATACTGTCAGTGTGCATGGCTCATACATACTGTCAGTGTGCATGGCTGATACATACCTGAGACCTTATAGAGCAGCACCTGTCAGTGTGCATGGCTCATACATACTGTCAGTGTCCATGGCTGATACATACTGTCAGTGTGCATGGCTGATACATACTGTCAGTGTGCATGGCTGATACATACTGTCAGTGTGCATGGCTGATACATACTGTCAGTGTGCATGGCTCATACATACTGTCAGTGTGCATGGCTGATACATACTGTCAGTGTGCATGGCTGATACATACTGTCAGTGTGCAGTGGTTTAATGGATATTGTGCATATTGTGATGTGGTTTAAAGCATAACCACCAAACCAATCCTGCTCCTGGAGATCAACTATCCTGTAGGTTTTAATTTCAACCCTAATTTCATACCTGATTCTACTAATTAGCAGCGCAGTAAGATCTCTAGCTGTTGAATGAGGTGTGCTTTGTTAGGGTTGGAGTGAAACCTACAGGATGGTAGATCTCTAGCTGCTGAATGAGGTGTGCTTTGTTAGGGTTGGAGTGAAACCTACAGGATGGTAGATTTCTAGCTGTTGAATGAGGTGTGCTTTGTTAGGGTTGGAGTGAAACCTACAGGATGGTAGATTTCTAGCTGTTGATTGAGGTGTGCTTTGTTAGGGTTGGAGTGAAAGCCTACAGGATGGTAGATCTCTAGCTGCTGAATGAGGTGTGCTTTGTTAGGGTTGGAGTGAAACCTACAGGATGGTAGATTTCTAGCTGTTGATTGAGGTGTGCTTTGTTAGGGTTGGAGTGAAACCTACAGGATGGTAGATTTCTAGCTGTTGATTGAGGTGTGCTTTGTTAGGGTTGGAGTGAAAGCCTACAGGATGGTAGATCTCTAGCTGCTGAATGAGGTGTGCTTTGTTAGGGTTGGAGTGAAACCTACAGGATGGTAGATTTCTAGCTGTTGATTGAGGTGTGCTTTGTTAGGGTTGGAGTGAAACCTACAGGATGGTAGATTTCTAGCTGTTGATTGAGGTGTGCTTTGTTAGGGTTGGAGTGAAAGCCTACAGGATGGTAGATCTCTAGCTGCTGAATGAGGTGTGCTTTGTTATGGTTGGAGTGAAACCTACAGGATGGTAGATCTCTAGCTGTTGAATGAGGTGTGCTTTGTTAGGGTTGGAGTGAAACCTACAGGATGGTAGATTTCTAGCTGTTGATTGAGGTGTGCTTTGTTAGGGTTGGAGTGAAAACCTACAGGACAGTAGATCTCTAGCTGTTGAATGCGGTGTACTTTGTTATGGTTGGAGTGAAACCTACAGGATGGTAGATTTCTAGCTGTTGATTGAGGTGTGCTTTGTTAGGGTTGGAGTGAAAGCCTACAGGACAGTAGATCTCTAGCTGTTGAATGAGGTGTGCTTTGTTATGGTTGGAGTGAAACCTACAGGATGGTAGATTTCTAGCTGTTGATTGAGGTGTGCTTTGTTAGGGTTGGAGTGAAAGCCTACAGGACAGTAGATCTCTAGCTGTTGAATGAGGTGTGCTTTGTTATGGTTGGAGTGAAACCTACAGGATGGTAGATTTCTAGCTGTTGATTGAGGTGTGCTTTGTTAGGGTTGGAGTGAAACCTACAGGATGGTAGATTTCTAGCTGTTGAATGAGGTGTGCTTTGTTAGGGTTGGAGTGAAACCTACAGGATGGTAGATTTCTAGCTGTTGATTGAGGTGTGCTTTGTTAGGGTTGGAGTGAAAACCTACAGGACAGTAGATCTCTAGCTGTTGAATGAGGTGTGCTTTGTTATGGTTGGAGTGAAACCTACAGGATGGTAGATTTCTAGCTGTTGATTGAGGTGTGCTTTGTTAGGGTTGGAGTGAAACCTACAGGATGGTAGATTTCTAGCTGTTGATTGAGGTGTGCTTTGTTAGGGTTGGAGTGAAAACCTACAGGACAGTAGATCTCTAGCTGTTGAATGAGGTGTGCTTTGTTATGGTTGGAGTGAAACCTACAGGATGGTAGATTTCTAGCTGTTGATTGAGGTGTGCTTTGTTAGGGTTGGAGTGAAAGCCTACAGGACAGTAGATCTCTAGCTGTTGAATGAGGTGTGCTTTGTTATGGTTGGAGTGAAACCTACAGGATGGTAGATTTCTAGCTGTTGATTGAGGTGTGCTTTGTTAGGGTTGGAGTGAAAGCCTACAGGACAGTAGATCTCTAGCTGTTGAAAGAGGTGTACTTTGTTAAGGTTGGAGTGAAAACCTACAGGACGGTAGATCTCTAGCTGTTGAATGAGGTGTGCTTTGTTAGGGTTGGAGTGAAAGCCTACAGGACAGTAGATCTCTAGCTGTTGAATGAGGTGTACTTTGTTAAGGTTGGAGTGAAAACCTACAGGACGGTAGATCTCTAGCTGTTGAATGAGGTGTGCTTTGTTAGGGTTGGAGTGAAAGCCTACAGGACAGTAGATCTCTAGCTGTTGAATGAGGTGTACTTTGTTAAGGTTGGAGTGAAAACCTACAGGACGGTAGATCTCTAGCTGTTGAATGAGGTGTGCTTTGTTAGGGTTGGAGTGAAAGCCTACAGGACAGTAGATCTCTAGCTGTTGAATGAGGTGTACTTTGTTAAGGTTGGAGTGAAAACCTACAGGATGGTAGATCTCTAGCTGCTGAATGAGGTGTGCTTTGTTAGGGTTGGAGTGAAAGCCTACAGGACGGTATATCTCTAGGAACAGGGTTGGAGATCATTGGTTTAAAGGATATTGTGCATATAGTGATATGACCTGTGACTGGTTGGCACACAGGTCTTTGGAAGGGTACACACCTTGACTACTGCTCCCTGTTTCACCAGATAACCCTCTTTAGTGCCCAGCTGTAAGGAAAAAAATAGTGGAATATGAGACCCACGTGAAGGGCAATCAGTGATTGGACAAAATTCTGCTCGCATCATTAGGGAGAAGGCTGCTGATTGGAACGTACGGAGGGGGCGTTGGCCACTAGGTCCTTCTCTGTGCGGCCCGTCTGCATGGCTGTGTGCACCCGGACGGATTCGTAGATGGAGGGCTCCTCTACTCTCTGAGGGTACGGGTATTTCAACATGATTAGAGTGCCTGAGAGAGAAGGGGGAGAGGAAGGGAGGGGGTGGAAGGGAGGGAGGAGAGAGGGATGGAGAGAGAAAGAGAGGGAGAGAGGGAGGGAAAGAGAGAAAGTGTGTGTGTGTGAGAGAAAAAGGGGGGGTGGAAGGGGGGAGGAGAGAGGGAGGGAGATATAGAGAAGGAAAGAGTGGAAGGGCAGAAGAAAAAAGAGAGAAGGAGAGAGATAAGAAGAAAGAGAGGGATACGAAGAAAGAGAGGGAGAAGGAGAATAAGAGGGAGAAGGAGAAAGAGAGGGAGAAGGAGAAAGAGAGGGATACGGAGAAGGAGAGGAATCGACAGGGAGGAAGACAGAGAGAGACTTTACTTTTATATCCTGTATATTTACATGTTGTGAAAAAACAAATCTAAATAATCAAATCATATAAAATTGTACCATTGCCTCACTCTCACACCATTAATATCTGAAATTGCCCATATCAAAGCAAAATAAAATTACATTCCAAACCTTCTGAAAATAATTGATGTTATTCATGGGAAAGACAGTGAAGGAGAAGAGGAGGGAGAGAGAAAGAGAGAGGGAGACAGAGACCAAGAGAAATATACATTTGTAATTGTTTCTGGTCAAAACTGGGCATGAACAGCGTTGTAAAAGGTATGAAATGTCTGAATCGGGTCATATTCTGGAGAACCTGAATCGCTGCCCAGTAGCGGCTGGTTGGCAAAGTGCTCTACGAAGTTCTGCAGTGAGGGAAACACGTTGAAGCCAAAAGAATAGCCCTCATCCCCCCGATTCACATGGAAGTGCTTCACAGAATCTTTAGCCCTGTGCAGAGTGAGAGAGAGAGAGAGAGAGAAAGAGAGAGAGAGACAAGAGAGAGAGAGAGTGAGAGAGAGAGCGAGAGAGAGAGACAAAAGAGAGAGAGAGTGAGAGAGAGAGACAAATGAGAGAGAGTGAGAAAGAGTGAGACACTTTACACAACACATCTTTTCACTGTCATTCACTTCAACACTCAACACAACTCACACTCTGACCCACCCACCCAACACTTCATCACCAAACACACAACCTATATAAACTAACCAGCAATCTCTCCCAGCTCACAATGTCACCAAACACACCAACTCTATAAACTAACCGGCAATCTCTCCCAGCTCACAATGTCACCAAACACACCAACTCTATAAACTAACCGGCAATCTCTCCCAGCTCACAATGTCACCAAACACACCAACTCTATAAACTAACCGGCAATCTCTCCCAGCTCACAATGTCACCAAACACACCACCAAACACACCAACCTATATAAACTAACCGGCAATCTCTCCCAGCTCACAATGTCACCAAACACACCAACTCTATAAACTAACCGGCAATCTCTCCCAGCTCACAATGTCACCAAACACACCACCAAACACACCAACCTATATAAACTAACCGGCAATCTCTCCCAGCTCACAATGTCACCAAACACACCAACTCTATAAACTAACCGGCAATCTCTCCCAGCTCACCTTACACACCAGGTCCCCAAATGAACAAACACAACTCCTCCAAAATATACACGCCTCTCCGGTTTACCAAACCATCTACTGTATGTGTAAAAATACAACCACCTGCTTCAAACTACCAAACCACGTGTTCAAAGAATAAGTGATAAATAAGTGAATACACAATGTGGCAGCTATTAAAGCACAACTAACAAAGCACCTGTTATAAACACCACAAAATTAATTATCCATGCAATCCAGTCACCTCTCAAAACAAACACCTTTACTTACAGGTTCTGTACTCTAGCACTTTGAGTTTGAAAGGATACAATGATGTTGAAGTGCAGACTGTCAGCTTTAATTTGAGGGTATTTTCATCCATATCAGATGAACCGTTTAGAAATTATAGAACCTGCCTGCCTTTTGCCTCTCTTTACAATGAAAAAGATAAGTGTTCAACATCGTGACTCTTTGCAATTATTTTTTGCTCCACCACAATCAATAGGACAGTCTACAAATTGTGGTTCATAGCTATGGTCGTACCACAATCCACAGTATTATCATTTTTAAATGTTAACTGGAAAAATCTGCAGGGCAGTCAAAAAACAGCACGCTTGCCTCAGCAGCGTTGACCTGCTCTTCCTCCTCCACGTTTTTCAAACTTTCAATTTTACATTTAATTAATCTCTTCTTTTTTTCTTGTTTCTTTTTTACGCTCCCGAGCTGTAGCACACATTATGAATTTGTCTCGTCCTGCTGTTTGAGCTTGCCACTTCGCCAGTTGCCACCCGACTCGGAAAAAAAACAACTTGCGAACTTGAAAATATCATAGCTGCACGTAGCTATGCAGCATAGGGACGTAAGCCTATAGCTAGCCTACTTCCCACATAACATCAACTTTCCAAAACACCATTTAGGCTAAATTGTGTGTCTGGATGTGCGTCACGAAGATATATAGGCTATTTTAGATAAATATTATTTTATATAATTTCCCCTCTCACTGCAGGACCCTGTGAAGTGCGGGCCTGGGGCGGTGCCCCACCCCCCCGCCCAAAAAGACAGGCCTGCACACAGGTGAGTGTTATCCATTATATTACACATCCTCCATTCACTTCTACTTCAGTCACACACACACACACACACACACACACACACACACACACACACACACACTTTTATAGCTTAAATAACCTGGGGGCACCGGGATACCCCTTCTTGTGTGAAAAAGCACTCTGACCCCATTTTGAGCCCACTCTGTGACAGCAGGGCACTCACCGGACAGAGAGAGCCAGGAAGTTGGGTCCCTTGAGGCTGTTTCGGAGCAGGTAGCTTCCATCCTTCCCATTGGACAGAAGCAGAGCCTCTGCTGCATGCCGGGACAGGTCATTGTGGTACCAGCTGGCAGGGTCACCAAAAGGTCAAAGGTTAAGCAGGAACCTGGCGTGATGATCTCAGAGACAGACCGTATCTATAGTAACCAGGTGGGCAGCTCCTGTGTTCCTCCTGAACTCCCTAATTCCAGAGAGGGGGGGGAGGGGGTAACTTTCTGCAGTTTTCCATCTCATGCCTAATATACCTGCCCTATGTATGCCTGTACCTGCTCTATGTATGTCTGTACCTGCTCTATTTATGCCTGTGCCTGCTCTATTTATGCCTGTACCTGCTCTATGTATGCCTGTGCCTGCTCTATTTATGCCTGTTCCTGCTCTATTTATGCCTGTACCTGCTCTATTTATGCCTGTGCCTGCTCTATTTATGCCTGCGCCTGCTCTATTTATGCCTGCGCCTGCTCTATTTATGCCTGCGCCTGCTCTATTTATGCCTGTGCCTGCTCTATTTATGCCTGTACCTGCTCTATTTATGCCTGTACCTGCTCTATTTATGCCTGTACCTGCTCTATGTATGCCTTTACCTGCTCTATTTATGCCTTTACCTGCTCTATTTATGCCTGTACCTGCTCTATTTATGCCTTTACCTGCTCTATTTATGCCTGTACCTGCTCTATTTATGCCTGTACCTGCTCTATGTATGCCTTTACCTGCTCTATTTATGTCTGTACCTGCTCTATTTATGCCTGTACCTGCTCTATTTATGCCTGTACCTGCTCTATTTATGTCTGTACCTGCTCTATTTATGCCTGTACCTGCTCTATTTATGCCTGTACCTGCTCTATTTATGTCTGTACCTGCTCTATTTATGCCTGTACCTGCTCTATTTATGCCTGTACCTGCTCTATTTATGCCTGTACCTGCTCTATTTATGCCTGTACCTGCTCTATTTATGCCTGTGCCTGCTCTATTTATGCCTGTACCAGCTCTATTTATGTCTGTAACTGCTCCATTTATGCCTGTACCTGCTCTATTTATGCCTGTACCTGCTCTATTTATGCCTGTACCTGCTCTATTTATGCCTGTACCTGCTCTATTTATGCCTGTAACTGCTCTATTTATGCCTGTACCTGCTCTATTTATGTCTGTACCTGCTCTATTTATGCCTGTACCTGCTCTATTTATGCCTGTACCTGCTCTATTTATGTCTGTAACTGCTCTATTTATGCCTGTACCTGCTCTATTTATGTCTGTACCTGCTCTATTTATGCCTGTACCTGCTCTATTTATGTCTGTAACTGCTCTATTTATGCCTGTACCTGCTCTATGTATGCCTGTAACTGCTCTATTTATGTCTGTACCTGCTCTATTTATGTCTGTAACTGCTCTATTTATGCCTGTACCTGCTCTATGTATGCCTGTAACTGCTCTATTTATGCCTGTACCTGCTCTATTTATGCCTGTACCTGCTCTATTTATGCCTGTACCTGCTCTATTTATGCCTTTACCTGCTCTATTTATGTCTGTAACTGCTCTATTTATGCCTGTGCCTGCTCTATTTATGCCTGTGCCTGCTCTATTTATGCCTGTACCTGCTCTATTTATGCCTGTACCTGCTCTATTTATGCCTGTACCTGCTCTATTTATGCCTGTACCTGCTCTATGTATGCCTGTACCTGCTCTATTTATGCCTGTACCTGCTCTATTTATGTCTGTACCTTCTCTATTTATGTCTGTACCTTCTCTATTTATGCCTGTACCTGCTCTATTTATGCCTGTACCTGCTCTATTTATGCCTGTGCCTGCTCTATTTATGCCTGTACCTGCTCTATTTATGTCTGTAACTGCTCTATTTATGTCTGTACCTGCTCTATTTATGCCTTTACCTGCTCTATTTATGCCTGTACCTGCTCTATTTATGCCTTTACCTGCTCTATTTATGCCTGTACCTGCTCTATTTATGCCTGTACCTGCTCTATTTATGTCTGTACCTGCTCTATTTATGTCTGTACCTACTCTATTTATGCCTGTACCTGCTCTATTTATGTCTGTACCTGCTCTATTTATGCCTGTACCTGCTCTATTTATGCCTGTACCTGCTCTATTTATGCCTGTACCTGCTCTATTTATGCCTGTGCCTGCTCTATTTATGCCTGTGCCTGCTCTATTTATGCCTGTACCTGCTCTATTTATGCCTGTACCTGCTCTATTTATGCCTGTACCTGCTCTATTTATGCCTGTACCTGCTCTATTTATGCCTGTACCTGCTCTATTTATGCCTGTGCCTGCTCTATTTATGCCTGTGCCTGCTCTATTTATGCCTGTGCCTGCTCTATTTATGCCTGTACCTGCTCTATTTATGCCTGTACCTGCTCTATTTATGCCTGTACCTGCTCTATTTATGCCTGTACCTGCTCTATTTATGTCTGTAACTGCTCTATTTATGCCTTTACCTGCTCTATTTATGCCTGTACCTGCTCTATTTATGCCTGTACCTGCTCTATTTATGCCTGTACCTGCTCTATTTATGTCTGTACCTGCTCTATTTATGCCTGTACCTGCTCTATTTATGCCTGTACCTGCTCTATTTATGTCTGTACCTGCTCTATTTATGCCTGTACCTGCTCTATTTATGTCTGTACCTGCTCTATTTATGCCTGTACCTGCTCTATTTATGCCTGTACCTGCTCTATTTATGCCTGTACCTGCTCTATTTATGCCTGTACCTGCTCTATTTATGCCTGTATCTGCTCTATTTATGCCTGTACCTGCTCTATTTATGCCTGTACCTGCTCTATTTATGTCTGTACCTGCTCTATTTATGCCTGTACCTGCTCTATTTATGCCTGTACCTGCTCTATTTATGCCTGTACCTGCTCTATTTATGCCTGTAGCTGCTCTATTTATGCCTGTAACTGCTCTATTTATGCCTGTACCTGCTCTATTTATGCCTGTACCTGCTCTATTTATGCCTGTAGCTGCTCTATTTATGTCTGTACCTGCTCCATTTATGCCTGTATCTGCTCTATTTATGTCTGTAACTGCTCTATTTATGTCTGTACCTGCTCTATTTATGTCTGTAACTGCTCTATTTATGCCTTTACCTGCTCTATTTATGCCTGTACCTGCTATATTTATGCCTGTACCTGCTCTATTTATGCCTGTGCCTGCTCTATTTATGCCTGTACCTGCTCTATTTATGCCTGTAGCTGCTCTATTTATGCCTGTACCTGCTCTATTTATGCCTGTACCTGCTCTATTTATGCCTGTACCTGCTCTATTTATGCCTGTACCTGCTCTATTTATGTCTGTAACTGCTCTATTTATGCCTGTACCTGCTCTATTTATGTCTGTACCTGCTCTATTTATGCCTGTACCTGCTCTATTTATGCCTGTACCTGCTATATTTATGTCTGTACCTGCTATATTTATGTCTGTAACTGCTCTATTTATGCCTGTACCTGCTCTATTTATGTCTGTACCTGCTCTATTTATGCCTGTACCTGCTCTATTTATGCCTGTACCTGCTCTATTTATGCCTGTACCTGCTCTATTTATGCCTGTACCTGCTCTATGTATGCCTTTACCTGCTCTATGTATGCCTGTACCTGCTCTATTTATGTCTGTACCTGCTCTATTTATGTCTGTAACTGCTCTATTTATGCCTGTACCTGCTCTATTTATGTCTGTACCTGCTCTATTTATGCCTGTACCTGCTCTATTTATGCCTGTACCTGCTCTATTTATGCCTGTACCTGCTCTATTTATGCCTGTACCTGCTCTATTTATGCCTGTACCTGCTCTATTTATGCCTTTACCTGCTCTATTTATGCCTGTACCTGCTCTATTTATGCCTGTACCTGCTCTATTTATGCCTGTATCTGCTCTATTTATGCCTGTACCTGCTCTATTTATGTCTGTACCTGCTCTATTTATGTCTGTAACTGCTCTATTTATGCCTGTACCTGCTCTATTTATGCCTGTACCTGCTCTATTTATGCCTGTACCTGCTCTATTTATGTCTGTACCTGCTCTATTTATGCCTGTATCTGCTCTATTTATGCCTGTACCTGCTCTATTTATGCCTGTACCTACTCTATTTATGCCTGTACCTGCTCTATTTATGTCTGTAACTGCTCTATTTATGCCTGTACCTGCTCTATTTATGCCTGTACCTGCTCTATTTATGCCTGTACCTGCTCTATTTATGTCTGTACCTGCTCTATTTATGCCTGTATCTGCTCTATTTATGCCTTTACCTGCTCTATTTATGCCTGTACCTGCTCTATTTATGCCTGTACCTGCTCTATTTATGCCTGTACCTGCTCTATTTATGCCTGTAGCTGCTCTATTTATGTCTGTACCTGCTCTATTTATGTCTGTAACTGCTCTATTTATGCCTGTACCTGCTCTATTTATGCCTGTACCTGCTCTATTTATGTCTGTACCTGCTCTATTTATGTCTGTACCTGCTCTATTTATGCCTGTACCTGCTCTATTTATGCCTGTACCTGCTCTATTTATGCCTGTACCTGCTCTATTTATGTCTGTACCTGCTCTATTTATGCCTGTACCTGCTCTATTTATGTCTGTACCTGCTCTATTTATGCCTGTACCTGCTCTATTTATGTCTGTACCTGCTCTATTTATGCCTGTACCTGCTCTATTTATGCCTGTACCTGCTCTATTTATGCCTGTACCTGCTCTATTTATGCCTGTACCTGCTCTATTTATGCCTGTACCTGCTCTATTTATGCCTGTATCTGCTCTATTTATGCCTGTACCTGCTCTATTTATGCCTGTACCTGCTCTATTTATGTCTGTACCTGCTCTATTTATGCCTGTACCTGCTCTATTTATGCCTGTACCTGCTCTATTTATGCCTGTACCTGCTCTATTTATGCCTGTAGCTGCTCTATTTATGCCTGTACCTGCTCTATTTATGCCTGTACCTGCTCTATTTATGCCTGTAGCTGCTCTATTTATGTCTGTACCTGCTCCATTTATGTCTGTACCTGCTCCATTTATGCCTGTATCTGCTCCATTTATGCCTGTATCTGCTCTATTTATGTCTGTAACTGCTCTATTTATGTCTGTACCTGCTATATTTATGTCTGTAACTGCTCTATTTATGCCTTTACCTGCTCTATTTATGCCTGTACCTGCTCTATTTATGCCTGTACCTGCTCTATTTATGCCTGTGCCTGCTCTATTTATGCCTGTGCCTGCTCTATTTATGCCTGTGCCTGCTCTATTTATGCCTGTAGCTGCTCTATTTATGCCTGTACCTGCTCTATTTATGCCTGTACCTGCTCTATTTATGCCTGTACCTGCTCTATGTATGCCTTTACCTGCTCTATTTATGTCTGTACCTGCTCTATTTATGCCTGTACCTGCTCTATTTATGCCTGTACCTGCTCTATTTATGCCTGTACCTGCTCTATTTATGCCTGTACCTGCTCTATGTATGCCTTTACCTGCTCTATTTATGCCTGTAGCTGCTCTATTTATGTCTGTACCTGCTCTATTTATGTCTGTAACTGCTCTATTTATGCCTGTACCTGCTCTATTTATGTCTGTACCTGCTCTATTTATGCCTGTACCTGCTCTATTTATGCCTGTACCTGCTCTATTTATGCCTGTACCTGCTCTATTTATGCCTGTACCTGCTCTATTTATGCCTTTACCTGCTCTATTTATGCCTGTACCTGCTCTATTTATGCCTGTACCTGCTCTATTTATGCCTGTAGCTGCTCTATTTATGTCTGTACCTGCTCTATTTATGTCTGTAACTGCTCTATTTATGCCTGTACCTGCTCTATTTATGCCTGTACCTGCTCTATTTATGCCTGTACCTGCTCTATTTATGTCTGTACCTGCTCTATTTATGCCTGTATCTGCTCTATTTATGCCTGTACCTGCTCTATTTATGCCTGTACCTACTCTATTTATGCCTGTACCTGCTCTATTTATGTCTGTAACTGCTCTATTTATGCCTGTACCTGCTCTATTTATGCCTGTACCTGCTCTATTTATGCCTGTACCTGCTCTATTTATGTCTGTACCTGCTCTATTTATGCCTGTATCTGCTCTATTTATGCCTTTACCTGCTCTATTTATGCCTGTACCTGCTCTATTTATGCCTGTACCTGCTCTATTTATGCCTGTAGCTGCTCTATTTATGTCTGTACCTGCTCTATTTATGTCTGTAACTGCTCTATTTATGCCTGTACCTGCTCTATTTATGCCTGTACCTGCTCTATTTATGTCTGTACCTGCTCTATTTATGTCTGTACCTGCTCTATTTATGTCTGTACCTGCTCTATGTATGCCTTTACCTGCTCTATTTATGCCTGTAGCTGCTCTATTTATGTCTGTACCTGCTCTATTTATGTCTGTAACTGCTCTATTTATGCCTGTACCTGCTCTATTTATGCCTTTACCTGCTCTATTTATGCCTGTACCTGCTCTATGTATGCCTTTACCTGCTCTATTTATGCCTGTACCTGCTCTATGTATGCCTTTACCTGCTCTATTTATGCCTGTACCTGCTCTATTTATGTCTGTACCTGCTCTATTTATGCCTGTAGCTGCTCTATTTATGTCTGTAACTGCTCTATTTATGCCTGTACCTGCTCTATTTATGTCTGTACCTGCTCTATTTATGCCTGTGCCTGCTCTATTTAAGCCTGTACCTGCTCTATTTAAGCCTGTACCTGCTCTATTTATGCCTGTACCTGCTCTATTTATGCCTGTACCTGCTCTATTTATGCCTGTACCTGCTCTATTTATGTCTGTACCTGCTCTATTTATGACTGTACCTGCTCTATTTATGCCTGTACCTGCTCTATTTATGTCTGTAGCTGCTCTATTTATGACTGTACCTGCTCTATTTATGTCTGTACCTGCTCTATTTATGCCTGTACCTGCTCTATTTATGCCTGTTTGGTGGAACACACAGCAGAGTGTGCAAAAGGCTGACAAACAAAATAGTTGAGAGGGCATTCGGTCAAAATCGAAACTCTTTGAGCTGACGCCACACAAATTGAATCTGAGGAGGAATTTCCAGATTCTTCAGAGTCTCTAATTCTGCAAATTGCATTTGAAAAAAAAACAAAAAACATACAAATAAATGTGTTCACATTGTGGTAAACCAATGTCATGTTTGTTGACATTTCTTAAAACCCATGGTTTTCTACCTAACAATGTGTGCAATGTATTGGCAGTGACCCCTCAAATAGGCCCAATACATAAAAAACCAAAGACATACTTACGATTTATGGAAAATATTGTTAATAGTATAAATTCCCAAAATTACCTCAAACTTTCTAAAATTACCTCAGAATTTCCAAAATGACCTCAACATTTTTTGTGCAAGTCACTCTGGATGAGTGTCTGCTAAAAATGCCAGTAATGTAATTACTGCAAAGAAGAGGTGTGTGCAAACACATACCATCCAGTGGTTTTGTGATTGGTCATACTCAGCCATGAATATTCATAAGGTGGATCAAATTGGAATGTTCAGGGCAGTCTGAATTCTCAGTGTTATACAGACACCGAGGCAAAGCACAAAACAAGACATCCTGAAACAACTCTCTCTCTCTACAGTATATCATCACTTGTTAGTTTTGTTCTTCGCCTTGTGACAGAGTGAAAATAAAAGGTACTCTTTGTAAATCCCCACTCAAACCGACAGCAGACATGCATTGTGAAGCTCTGGGCATCTCCCTTTAAAGAGCACACGTTTATAGGGGATTTCAGATCAACAGCAAGAGTGCAATGTCGAATCCATTCACCAACCGATGAATGACTCATTTTAAAACACGGTCCATTTCAGCACTTCTAGATAAACTTGATCAAGCAGGAAAGCAAAATGATCAGGACTCGGCCGCAGCCCGAACCGGGATCAGGCCGTCCAGCTTCTCGCCAAAACCTCGACTGAAGAGGCTGCTGTGAAGCACAGCTTTTAAAACACAGGCCCTGAAGAGGCTGCTGGGAAGCACAGCTTTTAAAACACAGGCCCTGAAGAGGCTGCTGGGAAGCACAGCTTTTAAAACACAGGCCCTGAAGAGGCTGCTGTGAAGCACAGCTTTTAAAACACAGGCCCTGAAGAGGCTGCTGGGAAGCACAGGTTTTAAAACACAGGCCCTGAAGAGGCTGCTGGGAAGCACAGCTTTTAAAACACAGGCCCTGAAGAGGCTGCTGGGAAGCACAGCTTTTAAAACACAGGCCCTGAAGAGGCTGCTGGGAAGCACAGGTTTTAAAACACAGGCCCTGAAGAGGCTGCTGGGAAGCACAGGTTTTAAAACACAGGCCCATGAAGCACAGGCTCCTCCACCGCAAGGCCCAGGTAAATTCCAGCTCGTTCTCCGCTCGTTTGCTGAGGAACTGTGCTTAATGGTCCAGAAAATGACCGCCCTCCTTCCCCAAAACATTCATGGAAAGCATAGGACTCTCAAGTGACCTCACAGACATAACAGTGTGAGAAGAGGTCACAGTTCCTCTAAAAAAAACAACCGCATATCCCTGGGTGATTCTCCTAAGCACTAACTCTCAAATGAGGCATCATTTTTAATGTAGTGTTGGTCTCAGCTGGGACACTTATTGTAAAGTGAGATAAATTTCCCCTTCAGAAAATGATCAGTGTTTAATAGAAACACAGACACAATGTTTGGACCAGAAGGTCTTCGTCAGGTATTCTTCAGTGTGCAGGTAATCAATTCTCCTTATGTGCACACATTCTATTCTCTTTTATTAATTTACCCATAAGCACCATTAATACTTTGGAGCATAAACAGGTTAGAGAATACCAAGCTGTAAGCTCGGGAAACAAAATGTGGGTTTCTGTTTATCATTAAAGCCAGCCTGCGTAATACATTCATTAAGGCCAGAACTACTGACATGAATGTGCAGATCTCCGACATACAGTGGAGTCTAAATGCCAACAGGCTTCCTGTCGTCAGAAATATATCTATTTACAGCAAATATCTGAAGAACAGCAGGTCTGCTACAGGAAGGATGGGAGGCATTGCAACGGAGCAGATTAAACTGGCGGGTTATTCTTGTACATGGGGGCGGGGGGTGGGGCAGTGTCGCTCCACAAACATAAAGATAGCACCCCTCTGGGGCCAAATGGTGAACGACCACTTTCTGCAAAACTAAACAAGTTTTTGGTGAAATGGCGATCGTCTGCTTCAGCTACCTGTGAGGACGATGTGTTCCGATTGGCCAGTGCACTGCTCACCTTGGTGTGTTTTCAGTGTGACACGTAACTAACCTACATGTAGAGCTCATAATAGTGGTGTCTTGAGTGACAACACAGGTGGTTATTTTGTATTTAACTCTAATTGAAAGAAAAAAAAGTTTATGTTTTTTTTATTTTCACGAAATGGAAAAAACAAAAACAAAAAGTGAAAACCCACAAGCGAACAGATTTTATCAAATGTCCGATAGCCGCATTTGTACATAGTATTTGATTCCCGATTCAGTTCTGTTTACCTGAATGTGACGTGTGTGCGGATGTGCAAATCAGATTTCCTTATATTTGAGTGGTTTTACCCTATTGTCACTCTTAACACTCCATAATCAGGAGTGTATGGATGTTTTGTTTTCTATCATATCCATAATTGGGAGTGTATGGATGTTTTGTTTTCTATCATATCCATGCACTCCATAATTGGGAGTGTGTGGATGTTTTGTTTTCTATAATATCCATAATTGGGAGTGTATGGATGTTTTGTTTTCTATCATATCCATAATTGGGAGTGTATGGATGTTTTGTTTTCTATCATAATTGGGAGTGTATGGATGTTTTGTTTTCTATCATATCCATAATTGGGAGTGTATGGATGTTTTGTTTTCTATCATATCCATAATTGGGAGTGTGTGGATGTTTTGTTTTCTATAATATCCATAATTGGGAGTGTATGGATGTTTTGTTTTCTATCATATCCATGCACTCCATAATTGGGAGTGTGTGGATGTTTTGTTTTCTATCATATCCATAATTGGGAGTGTGTGGATGTTTTGTTTTCTATAATATCCATAATTGGGAGTGTATGGATGTTTTGTTTTCTATCATATCCATGCACTCCATAATTGGGAGTGTGTGGATGTTTTGTTTTCTATAATATCCATAATTGGGAGTGTATGGATGTTTTGTTTTCTATCATAATTGGGAGTGTATGGATGTTTTGTTTTCTATCATAATTGGGAGTGTGTGGATGTTTGGGTTCATCCCCTGAGGTAAAGTGTGTTGGGGTCAGTCAGGATGGCTCAGGTTCCTACAGCATGGGGACCCAATACCTCACCGTGAGGGGCCCACATACCACCAGCTCTCCTGTGAAAGATATCCCCCATAATAACCCCAACCTCTGGAATGATCTGGCAGGATGTCAAAGAGAACAGGCTGGCAATGATTGTAAATCTAAACCGACGCCAGAAAAACACTGCATTAAGGTTCGGAGCAAAAAGCTATGGGTAATATGTATATCTATCACTTGCACTTCCCTTAGAAGCAGGTGCATATTGAATCCTCTTGATGCACGTAGAATGGACACTGTACACTGTACATTACATTACATTACAGTCATTTAGCAGACGCTTTTATCCAAAGCGACGTACAGTAAGTGCATATAGAAAGGTCATCGAAGTAACTACAGAACAGATAAGAAAGCACATTCTTCCCATACAGTATCAGCTATCCCTAGTAACGAACACAGTGCAGTTCACAGTGAACTGGGTAAATCATCTCTACTACAATTATTTTCTAAATAGTATAAACTTGAGTACACAGTTCAACAAGAAGACATACCATGAGGTCCTAGATAAGTAGACGTACACGTAGATGTACACGTGTCTGTGCATGTAACATGCAAGAATCTCCCAGGACATGACTGGTTAGGCTTGCATACCACTATTGACAGGTCGAGAAGAAGAAAAATAAACTGGCGTTCTTAGGTCCACTTATAGGGGCGTTTCAACATGAAATAATAAATCAATGTCCAGTAGGCCTACATATTATGACTATAATAATAATCATATAAACGGAAATTAGTAATACATTTGTCTATAAGCACACACTTTTCATTGCCAGTTTCAATCAAAGGAATTCATGGTTCCAACTTCCAACTCCAACCGGATTTCAGGAGGAAACAACAATTAAAAGGTCCACAATCTCCAAGAATCCTTCCGATTATCATGATAATTGGTGCTCATAGATGATTCTGTTCAATAGCTAAATACGTAAAGCTTCTGCCAAAGCCAAAAAAGAGGCGTAGGCTACTACGTATATTAATATTCTGACGTCTCGAAAGATAATTCACTTTTATTGAGAAGTTTATCATTAAAGCCACTGAGAAAGTAGGCTCGGCTATATTAATTGTATAGCATAAAACGTTTTCCCTATCACTTCTGAGATCTTACGAAACGTGGATTTTTTTTTTAAACTTCCTTCTTCGTATTGTTATTATAAGAAAAACCAAAGAGAACGCACGAAGGGAAAAAAGAATAGGCTATGGACTTACTAATATTTTATAAATTAGGCTACTCACATATCTACAAACATATCGTCCGATAGCCCGGCAAAGTGGACACCAGAGTCAAAGATTATGAACAAATATACTGGACTGTTTAGTTAGGGACACAGTTCCCCTTCAGCGCTCACCATAGCGTCTGCAGTTCATCCGCTGTCTCCTTGCTCGAGTCATCGCTGTACACTGAACTGCCGTCGCTCATGGTTCGAAACAACACTTCGGGATGTCCGTTCTCTCCACCTGCGGGAAGACTTTGCGGAAACGTCCAGTCTGCGCTTTCTGCATAGGATAAACTTTCACCCGACGGACAGCCAGGTCCTCTTAAAAAATTTAAAAAAATAAATTGCAGCCTGAGCAAACGTCGGCACTAAAAGAGGAAGTAGGACGAGGTAGTCACGCCCACACACCCAACTGCAAACTTCCAGTCAATTCACCTCCCTTTTACTTACATAATCGCCCCACCGAGACTGGACGGGAGGTGTTCAATTGAGTAGCATTACTAACCGAGACTGGACGGGAGGTGTTCAACTTAAGGAAAAAGGTTGTGTCATCACCCAATTGTGATATTCCGATCTCCTTCCCAAATATTGATACACCTTTAATTTCCTGACAATTGAGAATATAAAAAAACAATAGTTCAACCAGACAACCACGTTGATAAATAAGAAGGGAGATTCCGCATCCTTGTCGAAGACCACGTGGAGAATCTGGGTGATGTGTAAGGATGCAAAATCACAGAACTATTTATATCTCTATAAAACATCTTTATTGTATTAACAAAAGTTTCTCCAAAACCAGAATGTTAAGTCCTGAAATATAAACTGATGTTCAGCCGTGTCAAATGCCCTGTAAAAATCAAGGAAAAGAACAAGAGCATCAGAATCGATAAGATCTGCATAATCTAACAAGTCCAACACAAGTCTAATGTTGCAGCTTATATGCTTTTAGACATAAAACCAGTCTGAGTTTCATTAATAATTGTGTTAAGGTCTTTTAAAATTATATTAGCATAAACCAAAGCAAGAATTTTGTAATCTATATTCAACAATGTATTTGGTCTCCAGCTATCTAAATGAAGGGGGTCTTTGTCAGGTTTTGGAATTAGGGTAATAAGTCCCTGTTTCATGTTGGAGGTACTAATTCCTCCATTTTTTAAACACTCCTTACACATTTCATGCAGGGCCCTTCAATAAGATCCCAGAAATGGATCTGTAAAGAATTGTATAAAGGTCTGACGATTTGGGCAATGGGGCAGAAAGAGCTTTTACGAGCACTCCCTCATTGGTTTATCTGCAAATAAACTTATTATTGTTGGGTGTTAACACGGTTTTGTTGTGATTCTGTCGAGGACAGACTTCGCTGCACTGTAGGTAAATCGGGAATTTCCACGACAACATAGAACTCTACTGTAAGTCCATCATTCCCAGGGGATTTGTTTCTGATTTTTTCCCATTTTTCTCCCAATTTAGTAGCCAATTGAACCCCTATTCTAATTCAATTCCCCCCGTGTAGCAACCGCTAGAGAATCACTGCTGCACAACCTCCGTCAGCCGGCGGTAGAGCGAAGGTAGCCACGCTACCAGAGCGCGACTCCTTCCGAGCCTGACCGTGATTCCAACCCGTCCGTGGCTGCTATATGCACAGCGATTCTCTCCGAGCCCCTCCCACCACCCGGAAGCAGCCGCCAATTGCTGCTCCCACAGGGCGCCGGCCATGCTCGGATGCAGGTCTCGCGAATACTACCGCAGCGGCCCCTATCACATAATGTTTTGAAGTCATTAGGGATACAAGGAGTGAGTGATTCAGAAATTTTTTGGTTGAATTCCTATCAAATTAAAAGACATATACGTTTTCATAGAAAGAATGGACATATTGTGAAATTGTAGAGGATTCTTTGCAAATGTCATTATTGATATTTAAAGCTGAAATTGATTTTCTTTTGAAGTTTTTTTTTTCTAGTGCAAAGAGATATCTAGTATTCGCCATGCTCGTTCGTATTCACACAGCCTGTGATTAGCTTACGTCAGCATTGATTGTCGATTGAATCCCAGCCAGTTTTCATCATATTTCTTTAAAAGTATATTAGCATACGCTTTGTCCCTCATGGAGGAACAATTATACTATTGTAGCTGACTATTTATGTTGTATTCTTATTAGTTAGGCCTACTGAATAAGTCCCGTCACCTTCCATGTGCTTTGAGGTCATTCTTTTAAGGAAACATACAGAATAAGCCTTTGCTGAAAATACTGTATAAGCTAATTAAATGTATTAAGTTTAAGTAATTAAATAAAACATTAATTAAAAGAAGAAAACGAAAAACAACACAAATTGTGGTATTTCAGGAGCAGGGTTTGGGGTTAGTCTTCTTTATAAATTAGCACATTTTGAAGGAGGGTTATTTCTTGGTGTTTCCAGTGCAATATTCACCCTTCATATTATTTGACAGTGCAATGTTACTTTATATAGAACATTCTCCGCTTGTCGTCTACATGTTCTCCTTTCATAAACTGCAACTGTTCGGTTTGAACAAAGATAAAAATAATAAGCATTGACACTTCAGCGCTGTTGAGGAAGTGCAGCTTCAGTTTTACCGTTTCAATGCTCCCTGCGATTCATTTATAATCCTCAGCCCAATGAGAGCTGTGCTGGCACCTGAAACGCTGAAGCGGCTTGAGTCAATGCTCCCTGCGGTTCATTTATAATCCTCAGCCCAATGAGAGCTGTGCTGGCACCTGGAACGCCGAAGTGGCTTGAGAGCTTCTTCCCTGGTTGCTTTAGTGATCCCACATGATACGGGAGGGGGTTTCACTGGCCGGTTTGACTATTCTAGATTTCTTCAACTGTACACTTGTACATGTTTGAGTGTACAGACTTACAGGCATTTAACAGCCCCTCCAAACCAGTGTGCCTTACAGCACATTACATCTTACATTATTTTTACATGAGAGAAAGAGACAGAGACATACATATAAAGAGAGAAACAGAGAGAGACATAGAGAGAGACAATGACATGGTATGTTCTTTCTAAGCAACACCACCCTAGAACACACCCTAAATTACACCTACCTTGGTCTGACAATCACAGCATCAGGGAGTGTTACGCCCCTTCGCCAGTAGGGGGTGTTAGTTGTGTCTCACCTGGCCTAATTATTTCCAGGAAATAGAGAACACCTGTATGGGGGCCTATTTAAGATGCGTTGATCCTCTGCTTCAGCCTCTCTCCTTCACACCTGGACCACATCGCCCTGCCCAAGATGCCTGATTCCGGCAGTTAAAATAGAGATTGTTGTATGTGGCTGTGGCAAGCTCTACAATAAACTATAACTCTTTTGATAAATCTGGTGTTGGTTGCGATTATGTTGGGTACTACACTGAGTACGTAACCGGGAGCTTTAGCGTGGCAGTGAATGACTTTTAAAAAAATAATAATAAAATTTAAAAAAAAAAAAGCTTGAAGAACACTCTATGCTATTAAAAGAAAACTTCTAAAAATTATACCAATAAAAATCTGGTTAAAAATCTTTGATAGTGTTATCCAGCCCATTGCGCTGAATGGACGTGAGGTCACTGTAAGACAGGAGAGGTGGAAACAGATGCACTTTCTCCTACATTGTGGAAAATATACAGAAATGAGAAAACATTACTTCAACAAATTAGCTCTAATTATAAGACTTGATTCCCCAACAAAAGAGAAGAAACTGCAAATCCTACTAGGAGAAGGGTTAGGGTTAGTGTTAATCCTACTAGGAGAAGGGTTAGGGTTAGTGTTAATCCTACTAGGAGAAGGGTTAGGGTTAGTGTTAATCCTACTAGGAGAAGGATTAGGGTTAGTGTTAATCCTACTAGGAGAAGGGTTAGGGTTAGTGTTAATCCTACTAGGAGAAGGGTTAGGGTTAGTGTTAATCCTACTAGGAGAAGGGTTAGGGTTAGTGTTAATCCTACTAGGAGAAGGGTTAGGGTTAGTGGTAATCCTACTAGGAGAAGGGTTAGGGTTAGTGTTAATCCTACTAGGAGAAGGGTTAGGGTTAGTGTTAATCCTACTAGGAGAAGGGTTAGGGTTAGTGTTAATCCTACTAGGAGAAGGGTTAGGGTTAGTGTTAATCCTACTAGGAGAAGGATTAGGGTTAGTGTTAATCCTACTAGGAGAAGGGTTAGGGTTAGTGTTAATCCTACTAGGAGAAGGATTAGGGTTAGTGTTAATCCTACTAGGAGAAGGATTAGGGTTAGTGTTAATCCTACTAGGAGAAGGGTTAGGGTTAGTGTTAATCCTACTAGGAGAAGGATTATGGTTAGTGTTAATCCTACTAGGAGAAGGATTAGGGTTAGTGTTAATCCTACTAGGAGAAGGGTTAGGGTTAGTGTTAATCCTACTAGGAGAAGGGTTAGGGTTAGTGGTAATCCTACTAGGAGAAGGGTTAGGGTTAGTGTTAATCCTACTAGGAGAAGGGTTAGGGTTAGTGTTAATCCTACTAGGAGAAGGGTTAGGGTTAGTGTTAATCCTACTAGGAGAAGGGTTAGGGTTAGTGTTAATCCTACTAGGAGAAGGGTTAGGGTTAGTGGTAATCCTACTAGGAGAAGGGTTAGGGTTAGTGTTAATCCTACTAGGAGAAGGGTTAGGGTTAGTGTTAATCCTACTAGGAGAAGGGTTAGGGTTAGTGTTAATCCTACTAGGAGAAGGGTTAGGGTTAGTGTTAATCCTACTAGGAGAAGGATTAAGGTTAGTGTTAATCCTACTAGGAGAAGGGTTAGGGTTAGTGTTAATCCTACTAGGAGAAGGATTAGGGTTAGTGTTAATCCTACTAGGAGAAGGATTAGGGTTAGTGTTAATCCTACTAGGAGAAGGGTTAGGGTTAGTGTTAATCCTACTAGGAGAAGGATTATGGTTAGTGTTAATCCTACTAGGAGAAGGATTAGGGTTAGTGTTAATCCTACTAGGAGAAGGGTTAGGGTTAGTGTTAATCCTACTAGGAGAAGGATTAGGGTTAGTGTTAATCCTACTAGGAGAAGGGTTAGGGTTAGTGTTAATCCTACTAGGAGAAGGATTAGGGTTAGTGTTAATCCTACTAGGAGAAGGGTTAGGGTTAGTGTTAATCCTACTAGGAGAAGGGTTAGGGTTAGTGGTAATCCTACTAGGAGAAGGATTAGGGTTAGTGTTAATCCTACTAGGAGAAGGATTAGGGTTAGTGTTAATCCTACTAGGAGAAGGGTTAGGGTTAGTGTTAATCCTACTAGGAGAAGGGTTAGGGTTAGTGTTAATCCTACTAGGAGAAGGGTTAGGGTTAGTGTTAATCCTACTAGGAGAAGGGCCACCAGCTCCAATAGTGCCATGACACTGGCTGACAACCAAAAACATTTTTTTTAAATTTATGAATTACTTTTTTCCGCCATTGTTGTTGCTATTAATAATTATATAATAATATTATTACACTGATATAGACGTCATGTGACGCTGTAATGGCGACATGTAGTCCAGCTGTCTCTCGTGTTCGTGTTTGTTAATTGTGTCGGACTTTTGTCTCGTTTTTTTCATGCACTGTGTGTCTGTAGTGGGACGGGGAAGCGGGTTGGAGATTTTTCAGGGCACTCCTGCTGCCTGTTTGATAATATCGACAAATTGTCTAGTCGATATAATTTTGTTTGTGGTCGTCACCATGGAGACGCATTCGCAACATATGCTCGGGAATGTCCGTTGGATCTGCAGACTGCAGCAACAAAGTTTACCATCGCTCTTCACCGGAGTTGAAGATGTCGGGACTGATCCGGGAGTGCAGGCAATCTTCAAAAGACAACCAGGGAAGGAGAACATAATGCGGAAGAGAAGTGAGGAGACGACTGGGACGATTGACGCAGTTCGGTGCTCCGTTTTGGCGGTGTACAGAGACCGCGGCGCTGCGTGTATGGAGGAGAGTCGTGGAGGCGGAGTTTGTGTGTTGGACTACTTGGTGACACTGGACATCTCGGGACAGCGGGGGCTATTTTTAATCATGGCTGTATTGCACTTTAACCTCTTGGTGCAAATGGCATATTTGGTCAATCTTGGGGGTACTCTGTTTAAGGCTTTATAACTCCAGGTGTGAGCATCACATAAACTTGGTAAATGGCTTAAATGAAACAAAACCGGTGTACCATTTTTTGTACAAACTTTGATTTGTTTATTTTCATAATTTAAGTCAAAATAAAGTGCCGGAAATGCAAGCAAAACTTTACAAAAAATGCAACAAAATATATATTTCTTCAAAATACTGAGAGCTACATAAGTGAAACAGGTAAAACTACACATTTCCTGGATCATAAACTCCTTGTCCACAAGCATTCAATAATCGCAGGGTGATATACAGAACTACTAAAGATCTATGACACAAAATGTAAGCAGTGTAGCCTGATGTACCCAGGGTCTCCAAACCTATCCAAATTGGCTAAAATGTGAATAGCTGTAAATCTTAAACTAATCATACATTTCAGTGCAAATCAACCGTTTTGACTCATTTAACTCACCTTTTTATCATTTTCATGTGGGAATTATTTATGGATCAGTACAGGGGGGTGGATATCTAGGTGTCCAATAACCTACCCAAAACCTCTCCGAGAAATTATTAAAAAGCCTTTTGTCCTTTATAAAGCATATACATTTTCCCTTACAATCACTTAATGGATGAAAACATTGATATTGCAGTTTCAGTTCAGTGTTTGATGCCAAGTGTGCCATTTTTTCACCATTATCCTTCATATACTGCTTCATCCTGTGCAGTGCCTTCGTTGCCAACATGCACTCATCAATGGCACGGTCTTCAGTATGGTGTAAGGATCTGGTCCTGCAGTGGCTTCACTCTGAACAGTAGAGGGCACTGCTGGAGTGGCAGAGGTGGAGGGTCAAGCATGTTATAGGAACAAATTACATAATGCAGAAGCATTATAACGCTGTGGTACACACAGCTAAATATGAAATCATTCACTCTTGTACTTCAGTAAACACTTTCTTCTGTATGCTACATTATGTTATATTTTGTTGCGTGCTCTAGGATGGCATTACTCTGTAGTGTGTTTCACAACTGTTGCTTATTTATTTTATTTATTTATTTTACATTCATCTTGCACACATCTGGACACAGTAAATTTTAATACATATTTTCCATTCCCTAAGTGAAAAGCATCACCCATGGATATACTAATACCCCATAGAGTACATTATGCACAAAGAAATTACAATACAATAAAATAATATCGGAAAACACTACCAATGTTCTAGCTTCACGGCAAATCGAGGCATAAAATATAACGTACGACTGAGCAACCAAACAGAACAGCGCTAAAATAATCAATTTCATTGTGAATGCTATGAATTCTAACAAAGCAGGCCACCACGAGCCACTACGCGAACTGCACGAACACAATAGTATCAATACATTACATTACATTAGTTATTTGGCAGACGCGTTTATCCAAAGCGACGTACAATAAGTGCATATTGAAGGTCATAGACACAATCTACGTAGCAAAGCCAAGAAAGCGCTACTTTCTGACAACGTAGAAGCTATCGCTAGTCATCAACCGAATAGTCAGCTATACATTCTAAGTCACGAAAGCGCTACTTTCTCACAACGTAGAAGCTATCGCTAGTCATCAACCGAATAGTCAGCTATACATTCTAAGTCACGAAAGCGCTACTTTCTCACAACGTAGAAGCTATCGCTAGTCATCAACCGAATACAGTCAGCTATACATTCGAAGTCACGAAAGCGCTACTTTCTCACAACGTAGGAGCTATCGCTAGTACTCAACCGAATACAGTCAGCTATACATTCTAAGCAATGAGATAGCTAAACCAAATAGAAAATAAAAAATAAACGGAAAGAACGTACTATATAATTTGCCTTATACATGTCGTTATTCAAGGTGGAGTCTGAAAAAGTGTGTTTTCAAATATGTTCAGCATTATTAGCAGGCTAACAGTGGTCTATTACGACCGATGCAAATACAAAAATAACGAAAATATAGCACGCAGTGGAAAAACGAATGTATATAATCAAAATATTACAAGCAGTAATACTTACATGTCGAGGAGGATATCTTCCCCATATTGATAGGCACCTCTTCCACAGAATCTATGCTACAGGGATTAGAAGAATCTCTGTTGCTGTCCTCTTCTAACCGACTTCGGAGGAAAATTGCTAAAAAGTCACTTCAAAGGTGCGCGCAGTTTTATCGTGTCATACCAAATGCGTCAAACCAAATGCGTCATCTGCGCATGCCTGCGTAAAATTGTCGTGATATAACAAGTATTGCAGTTACGCTCGCCCTTAAATAGTTAATCCAAGCTTTCAATTACACATGTAAATTACTTTTGGGGAAGTTTATCGTGCCTTCTATTGGATAAAACCATTGTCGATCAAACCAGAATAAAATTGAAAGCGTCACATCAGTGCAATCAGGAAGTGAGTTTTACACAGAGCTAGTTTAGTGTGTAATCGTGTTCAAATGCGCTGTGTATTTTTCAAACGGATTGTCCAAGACAATAAATGACCACGGAATCTTGAAAGGGACATATCTACGCTTAAATCCATGGTAGGATTGCACATGAATTCCATATTGAATCGAAGATATTGACAGTAGAATGGCATTGTATGATTAGAGAATGATTCCACTTGTTTATGTAGGTATTGATTGAGCAGCGATTTGCACCGCTGTATTTGCATAAGGTGGGTTTATCTGGTTGCTATGACGGTATTCTAATATTATATGATGAATACATATATTTATGAACTCCAACATAGACGCTATTGCCCACTATGTCACGCATGGGTAGGTATAGGCGGGGTGGGGAGTGCTTGTTAAATGGACTTGCTACGGAAAGATAGTGACACTTAGAAACTACGCATTGGCCAGAAATCGTCGCGAATCGTCTACCAATAAAGTTAAAATACCGCGTTTGGGTTTTCCACTAATAGTTTGGCTGCAGGAGCAACACGTGTCTCAGTTGCGTAAAACGGGCTCGCCGGCGAGCCTACCTAGACTATCAGAGCTAAGGGGTTAACTTAATTCACTTGATTGATGTAATGATTCTGTTGTTGCTGGGGCTACAACTGAAGTTTCCTTGCGGGAAATAAAATTATTCTATTCTATATAGCGGTCGTTGTTACAGTTAGAAAGCAATTATTCAGATTTATTTATATCCATGTTTTAGTGTACTTCTGCATTTATGTATGTACGCTTTGGCAATATTTACAAGAGTATTTCATGCCAATAAAGCATTTAGAATTTGAATTTGAGACAGAGACAGAGACAGAGAGAGAGAGAGAGAGAGATGAGGGGAGACCTAAAGAAGGAACGCATCTATAGCAGATGAAGAGGTGTGTGTGTGTGTGTGGGGGGGGGGGGGGGGGGGTGTGAAGGTGGCGGAACAGCTCGCAGTAAAAGCCAGAGGGGCTGGTAATGCCGGCCCAGGTGTGAATCCTGTTCTCAGGTGAGACAGACATTGCACTCTGGAAATATATTGTTGCATATTTTTATTGTCAGACACAAATACTTTGATGATGCACTCACAAAGATTCCACTTTAAAGGAAACTACAGGAGTCGGGTTCAAAACCCACCGGCACCGTTTTAAATCATGGCTTACACACGTCACCCAATGCACCCGTTTTACAGAACTCCAGTCCTTCATGTCTCCATGGAGTGCAAATAAATGGTTTTTATTTTTATTTTTAAAAAACCTATCAAGTGTTCCCACGTCATATTTTACAAATATTTTCTCTAATAAATAAGAAAATACTGCAGATAAGCTTTCTAAAATATGGACCAGCCAGATCTGTGATGCGTCAGTGCCATATAAATATGGTCTTTAAGGCCTTTTCATTAGAAAACGAGGTCATAAACACCATTAAGGTCATGTAAAATTGCATTCTGCAGAAAGATATTAAATAATTTCATACATTAAGACTACGGTTGTTTAATTAGGTACACCTTGTGACTGACCCGTGTAAACGCACACAGTACACTGCACCGTCTCACTTTATCATTCTAATGTAAACTAAAACATTTCCTGTTTAAATCGTAACTTCAGTATATTGTACAGCTTAGTCAAGCTGTCCCGTTGCAGCAATAAGTGACCAATTTTATGTTCTGAGTGTACTAAACCATATGAGTGTACTAAACCCAATGAGTGTACTAAACCCAATGAATGTACTAAACCCAAAATGTGCAAAAAAAGGTACTACCTCTACCATAAACAAAGGTGCATCGGTGATGGATATTAATAACCAAAACTAAATTTTATGTCCAAGACTGAAATATTGTCTGGAATATGGAAGTGTGGAGTGCGTTATGAGTGACCCATGTCATATCTCATGTTATATCCCATGGTATCTACATGATCTGAATAAAGATAAACAAAAACAAATAAAAATATGTGAGTTTCTGATGATGTGGAAATGATGTCATTGCTGTGATGGAAGCAACATCTCTGACTTCATTATGTGAAATGCATCTGATAATGAACCAGACCACTAGATCATAACTTCATAATGTTGACAAAAAAAAAGGTTATAATGACAGCATGGATTGAAAACTTTAAAAAAAAAAGTATCTCACACACACAAAATGTAACATCTGATTTGTCCTTTTTTTAAAGTGACTTGCCCAGCATGTGGATGAAGATTAAGGGGAGGGGGGTAAACATGGCAGGCTCTGGTACCACCTGCCTGCAGGCATACGGAGCTCGGCAAAGACGCCCGCGTGGCAGGGCGGAGCTCGCACTGCAGGAAGTGTCCTCCAGATGGTCCCGCAGGAGAAGGACGATCGTAGTGGAACTCGAGGTCAGGAGGATGGCGCCTCGTGTGGTGCATTCTCAAACGGCGGGAATGCCGCTTAGTGCACCTTTGCTTTTACACTCTTTTCCTTGTTCATCGTTTCACGTGCACACAAGTCTCTGTTCATTGGTCTGTACACGCTCAGATCTTTGCTCATTGGTCCGTACACGCTCAGATCCTTGTTCATTGGTCCGTACACACTCAGATCCTTATTCGTTGGTCCGTACACGCTCAGATCCTTGTTCATTGGTCCGTACACGGTCAGATCCTTGTTCATTGGTCCGTACACGCTCAGATCTTTGTTCATTGGTCCGTACACGCTCAGATCTTTGTTCATTGGTCCGTACACGCTCAGATCCTTGTTCATTGGTCCGTACACGCTCAGATCCTTGTTCATTGGTCTGTACACGGTCAGATCTTTGTTCATTGGTCCGTACACGCTCAGATCTTTGTTCATTGGTCCGTACACGCTCAGATCTTTGTTCATTGGTCCGTACACGCTCAGATCTTTGTTCATTGGTCCGTACACGCTCAGATCCTTGTTCATTGGTCCGTACACGCTCAGATCCTTGTTGATTGGTCTGTACACGGTCAGATCTTTGTTCATTGGTCCGTACACGCTCAGATCCTTGTTCATTGGTCTGTACACGCTCAGATCCTTATTCATTGGTCCATACACGGTCAGATCCTTATTCATTGGTCCGTACACACTCAGATCTTTGTTCATTGGTCCGTACACGGTCAGATCTTTGTTCATTGGTCCGTACACGGTCAGATCCTTGTTCATTGGTCCATACACGGTCAGATCCTTATTCATTGTGATAAGCTCAGGCGAGTCTTCTGTCCAGGCATGCACAGGTCCTCATTCATTGGTCCAGCCACACTCATGTTATTGTTGATTGGTCCGTGCACACTCAGGTCCTTGTTGATTGGTTCAGCCATGCTCAGGTCCTTGCTGATTGGTCCTCTCTCACACATCAGGACAGGACTGAGACGGTGTCAGCACTGCACTCTGTAAAATGGGAAGTGGAGTGGGTGGGATTGGGCACGGGCGTGGTCAGGAGGGGGCCAGCGTTCGCTTGCCCCTCCCTCCAGCTCTGGATCCTGGCACAGCGCTCCGCGGGACTCAGCTTTTCCAGGCCAGATGCCTTTATGATGTGGGATGGAAACAGCGTATTCCGGACGGACTGATACAGGATTCTGAGGGAGAGACACAAGGTGACAGGTGGGATGAGGAATGTGTGTGTGTCCCCTTAAAGACACTGGCTGTATCTCTGAGAGACCTGAACAAAGCCTTTATCTGTATGTGTGTGTGTATGCATGTACAGTGAGCACCATAATTCATTGTACAGTGAAACATTTTGTGTTATTTTGGTTCTGTACTCTAGCACTTTGAGTTTGAAAGGATACAATGACAATGAGGTTGAAGTGCAGACTGTCAGATTTAATTTGAGGATATTTTCATTTAATTTGAGGATATTTTCATCCATATCAGATGAACCGTTTACACGGCAGTGGAGTATAATGGTTAAGGAACTGGACTTGTAACTGGACTGTGAAACATGGGGGGGAGCTGTGGAGGTGTGGGGGGATGTGTGTGATGGTGTGGGGGGATGTGTGTGATGGTGTGGGGGGGGGGGGCTGTGGAGGTGTGGGGGGATGTGTGGGATGGTTGGGGGGGGGGGGGCTGTGGCGGTGGGGGGGGCTGTGTGTGATGTTGTGGGGGGATGTGTGAGATGGTGTTGGGGGGGGGCTGTGGAGCTGTGGGGGGATGTGTGTGATGGTGTGGGGGGGGGGGGCTGTGGAGGTGTGGGGGGATGTGTGTGATGGGGAGGGGGCATGTGTGAGATGGTGTTGGGGGGGGGCTGTGGAGGTGTGGGGGGATGTGTGTGATGGTGTGGGGGGGGGAGCTGTGGAGGTGTGGGGGGATGTGTGTGATGGTGTGGGGGATGTGTGTGATGGTGTGGGGGGGGGGGCTGTGGAGGTGTGGGGGGATGTGTGTGATGGTGTGGGGGGGGGGCTGTGGAGGTGTGGGGGGATGTGTGTGATGGTGTGGGGGGATGTGTGTGATGGTGTGGGGGGGGGGGGCGGTGCAGGTGTGGGGGGATGTGTGTGATGGTGTGGGGGGGGGGGGCTGTGGAGGTGTGGGGGATGTGTGTGATGGTGTGGGGGGATGTGTGTGATGGTGTGGGGGGATGTGTGTGATGGTGTGGGGGGATGTGTGTGATGGTGTGGGGGGATGTGTGTGATGGTGTGGGGGGGGGAGCTGTGGAGGTGTGGGGGGATGTGTGTGATGGTGTGGGGGGGGGGCTGTGGAGGTGTGGGGGGATGTGTGTGATGGTGTGGGGGGGGGGCTGTGGAGGTGTGGGGGGATGTGTGTGATGGTGTGGGGGGATGTGTGTGATGGTGTGGGGGGATGTGTGTGATGGTGTGGGGGGATGTGTGTGATGGTGTGGGGGGATGTGTGTGATGGTGTGGGGGGGATGTGTGTGATGGTGTGGGGGGATGTGTGTGATGGTGTGGGGGGATGTGTGTGATGGTGTGGGGGGGGCTGTGGAGGTGTGGGGTTGCTTTGCTGGTGACAATGTTGGACGAGTTATCTAGAATTGAAGGCACACTTAACCAGCATGCCTTTTTGGTCGCTGCATAATTAAATGTATGTTATTTCATAGTTTTTATGTCTTTACTATTATTCTAAACCGTAAATAAATTGTAAAAATAAAGAAAATCCCTTCTGAGTAGGTGTGTCCAAACTTTTGACTGGTACTGTATATATATGTGAGTGTATGTATGTATGTATGTATATATATATGTGTGTATGTATGTATGCATGTATGTATATATATCTGTGTGTATGTATGTATGTATGCATGTGATTGTATTTATGTATGTATGCATGTATGTATGCGTGTGATTGTATTTATGTATGTATGCGTGTGATTGTATGCATGTATGTATGCGTGTGATTGTATGCATGTATGTATCAGTGGCGGCTGGTGATCTAAATATAGGTTGGGGCGCTAGCATTTCTAAAAAAAAACAAATACATCTGACTTTGACTTTAAACAGAAAAAACAAGCCACCTTGTGTCTCAGTTGCATAAGACAGTTTAATTGGCAACAGTGGATGACAGTTTTTCAAGTAAGACATCACTAGCTATGTTTCCATCTAAATGTCATTCGAATTTTAAGCGAACTTTTGGAAAGTTCGCAAAAAGAAAAAAAAAGAAAATGCGAATTAGGTGCGTTTCCACCAACTGAGTTGGAGCGAAGAAGTAGAGGTTGCATATCGTAAACAAAACCAGTTGCCTTGGTAACATACCCACGTGGAGAACATAACGCTTGGCAATAAAATGGAAAGAGGTCTGCAGGAATTAGTTTCAGCTGGGCAAGTTGTAATTGTCCTTTCAATTCAACTAATATTGGCCGTGTTTAATGCTATCCGAAGACGAAGACAGAGATGCATTGATTTTGATGGAAACGGCTGATCAGTCACGTGAGTTCAATGTTCGCTACGTCAGAACTTATTCGGCAAATGTGTTTCCATCTACCGTTTTGCGCATTAACTCTTTTTCGCAAAAGACAAAAACCACCTCAAGCGAGCGTATAAACTTTTTTGCGAATTAGAGTAAGTTTTTTCGAATTTTGCCGTTTCCATCAACCTTTTCTGATGCGATACTTGAAAATGCGCATAAAATTAGGTTTTCAGCAAGATGTTTTAGGTCTCGTACCCCAGGGAAAGCAATAGAACGCATGACTCACAGCACATCCAGCTAGCCAACTCCGTTTGTCATAACACGAGCGAGAGAAGCCCCGGGTATAAGCCCGACCGCGATCACTTGTTTGCTGTTGAATGTGCAAATCTGGTCGCTCTGGTCCAAGTTCCTTTACTCTTTTCTTTTCTTCCAATGAACGCCTTGAGAAAGGTTCTTTTTGCAAAGAAATAACCGAATTTTCTTTGCTTTCTGTTCCACTTGTAGAAGCCATTTCGAATTATCTCTCTCGCTTGGTCTAGGTCTACTTGAATGAATGAGTAGCAGCCGACTGAACCTATCCGTAGTACTTGCGCACTCGCAGTGATATCCTGCTAGATGCCGGCTGGGCGTGATAAACATGCCTTAAATCCAATCCAATAATATCATAAACCATGAGGACTAATCAGAAAAGGGTAGGATAGTCCGGGGCGCACAGGCCTGCGCCCGGGGGCTACTTTTTTGGCCGCGAATCAGGCAGCAGAATCAGGGGGCTCGCATGAAAATGAATGAGTGCTCTGATTCACCATAACATTACCGGCGCCCTGCAGTCCCCTGAACATGCATATGTAATGTATTAAACTTTAGACAACGCAAGGCCAACATATAACATGTTTAAGCTACTAAAATATAAAATAATAATAAAAAATAATAATAAAAAATAATAATTTTTTTAAAACTTTTTTTAAAATTTTTATGTGGGGGAGTGGGGGCGGCGCCCCAGCGCCCTCTATAGGCCGGCCGCCACTGGTATGTATGTATGTATGTATGCGTGGGATTGTATTTATGTATGTATGTATGTGTGTGTGTATGTATGTATGCATGTATGTATGTGATTGTATTTATGTATGTATGTATGTGGGTGTGTGTGTATGTATGTATGTATGTATGTATGTGTGTGATTGTATGTATGTATGTATGTATGCGTGTGATTGATTGTATGCATGTATGTATGTATGCATGTGTGTATGTATGTACGTATGCGTGTGATTGTATTTATGTATGTATGTATGTGTGTATGTATGTATGTATGTATGTGTGTGTGTGTGTGAGTGTGCGTACAGTACCTGGGCAGCAGCGCCAGCAGGGTGGTGAGGACACACACGCAGTAGAACACTGGGTCAGACATGTAGCGTGTGTCGATGCCCAGCGGGTTTGCGGGGGAATTACAGGTGACACAGAAGACGCTGAACACCAGAGTGAACGTGAAGTAGAACAGCGCACTGCCCACCAGAACCACACCGTGCAGCCAGGTCTGCAACACAGCCACAGCCACGGGACAGATAGACAGCCACGGGGACAGACAGACATACACGGGACATACAGACACACAGCCACGGGGACAGACAGACAGGCAGACACAGGACAGGGACAGAGACAGACAGACAGACATGGGACAGAGACAGGCAGACAGACAGACACGGGACAAACATCAGGGAAAGATTAATATACTAGCTGAACAGAACACACACCGTCAAGAACTGGGTATGCACTTTTTATCTTTTGACATGGTGAGGAGGAAGGGGTGTGGCTCTCATCACTTCCTGTTATTCACTAGGGTGTGGCTCAATCACTTCCTGTTATACACCAGTGTGTGGCTCTATCACTTTCTGTTACTCACCAAGGTGTGGCTATCACTTCCTGTTACTCACCAGGGTGTGGCTCTATCACTTCCTGTTACTCACCAGGGTGTGGCTCTATCACTTCCTGTTACTCACCAGGGTGTGGCTCTATCACTTCCTGTTACTCACCAGGGTGTGGCTCTATCACTTCCTGTTACTCACCAGGGTGTGGCTCTATCACTTCCTGTTTCTCACCAGGGTGTGGCTCTATCACTTCCTGTTTCTCACCAGGGTGTGGCTCTATCACTTCCTGTTACTCACCAGGGTGTGGCTCTATCACTTCCTGTTACTCACCAGGGTGTGGCTCTCGATGACCTGCTGCAGCAAAATGATGAACAGAGCTGAGGTGTTGATGGGCGTTCCAAAAGAAAACACGCTGATGTCCGAGTCAGCATACGCCTGTAGCACACACACACACACACACACACACACACAAATTACTCATTACTCATACACACACATTATCAGAGCGCTGTGACATGTACACGCACACTTATACACACTAATTACTCTCAAACACACACACACTCAGTCACACAGACAGACAGTCATTCACGCACACACACATGCACACACATGCACACACACTCACACACACACACGCACACACACACACGCACACACACACACTCACCAGGTATGGGATGAAGAAACAGATGAGGCTTTGGTACAGAGCATCCAGCATGGTGATCCAGAAGGTAGAGGGGAGATAGGCCTGCAACCAAGAAACAACACAGATATACACACCACCACTCCACCCAGTTACACCATCACTCCACCCAGTCACACCATCACTGCAGTGTACACACACTTCACTGTACACACAAAGGGACACAACACAGGTATACACACCACCACTCCACCCAGTCACACCATCACTGCAGTGTACACACACTTCACTGTACACACAAAGGGACAACACGGTCACCCAAGTATGCATCAGGTCTGCACACAGAATGTCTTTGTATGGAACCAAATGTTTTCTAGCTATCAATCAAAGCTTGATGCATCCAATCAAACAGCTTCACGTGCTGGTTAGCATCACTGCAAACCGCTAATTCCTTTATGGATTGGGGCGATTCGTGTTGTTGCTCCATCACTAGGTGAATGGGAGAGAGGAAACAGGGCGTGGCTCGGGTCCTGGGGTACCTGGGAGTTCTGCCCGGCCCGGTAGAGCTCTGGCAGCTCTAAGAGGGTGTCTGCAGACACGTCCTTATCCAGGATGCCGTAGAGGAGGGGCGGGGCCGACGTGAACAGCAGGTTGAAGAAGATGAGGACCCAGTAGTTGGTCATGGTAGCTCCTGAGAAGCCACAGTAGAACTGGTACCAGAACAGC
The DNA here is from genome assembly GCA_022702515.1 of Ilyophis sp. 1 JC-2022. NCBI lineage: Eukaryota > Metazoa > Chordata > Actinopteri > Anguilliformes > Synaphobranchidae > Ilyophis > Ilyophis sp. 1 JC-2022. Next base: position 2,378,290 of record CM040400.1, on the reverse strand, counting down.
AGGTTAACGTAGGCCTGAGGGAACAGGAGAACAGCAGGTTAACGTAGGCCTGAGGGAACAGGAGAACAGCAGGTTAACGTAGGCCTGAGGGAACAGGAGAACAGCAGGTTAACGTAGGCCTGAGGGAACAGGAGAACAGCAGGTTAACGCAGGCCTGAGGGAACAGGAGAACAGCAGGTTAACGTAGGCCTGAGGGAACAGGAGAACAGCAGGTTAACGTAGGCCTGAGGGAACAGGAGAACAGCAGGTTAACGTAGGCCTGAGGGAACAGGAGAACAGCAGGTTAACGTAGGCCTGGGGGAACAGGAGAACAGCAGGTTAACGTAGGCCTGAGGGAACAGGAGAACAGCAGGTTAACGTAGGCCTGAGGGAACAGGAGAACAGCAGGTTAACGTAGGCCTGGGGGAACAGGAGAACAGCAGGTTAACGTAGGCCTGAGGGAACAGGAGAACAGCAGGTTAACGTAGGCCTGCGGGAACAGGAGAACAGCAGGTTAACGTAGGCCTGGGGGAACAGGAGAACAGCAGGTTAACGTAGGCCTGGGGGAACAGGAGAACAGCAGGTTAACGTAGGCCTGAGGGAACAGGAGAACAGCAGGTTAACGTAGGCCTGGGGGAACAGGAGAACAGCAGGTTAACGTAGGCCTGGGGGAACAGGAGAACAGCAGGTTAACGTAGGCCTGAGGGAACAGGAGAACAGCAGGTTAACGTAGGCCTGCGGGAACAGGAGAACAGCAGGTTAACGTAGGCCTGGGGGAACAGGAGAACAGCAGGTTAACGTAGGCCTGGGGGAACAGGAGAACAGCAGGTTAACGTAGGCCTGCGGGAACAGGAGAACAGCAGGTTAACGTAGGCCTGAGGGAACAGGAGAACAGCAGGTTAACGTAGGCCTGGGGGAACAGGAGAACAGCAGGTTAACGTAGGCCTGCGGGAACAGGAGAACAGCAGGTTAACGTAGGCCTGAGGGAACAGGAGAACAGCAGGTTAACGTAGGCCTGGGGGAACAGGAGAACAGCAGGTTAACGTAGGCCTGAGGGAACAGGAGAACAGCAGGTTAACGTAGGCCTGAGGGAACAGGAGAACAGCAGGTTAACGTAGGCCTGCGGGAACAGGAGAACAGCAGGTTAACGTAGGCCTGAGGGAACAGGAGAACAGCAGGTTAACGTAGGCCTGAGGGAACAGGAGAACAGCAGGTTAACGTAGGCCTGCGGGAACAGGAGAACAGCAGGTTAACGTAGGCCTGAGGGAACAGGAGAACAGCAGGTTAACGTAGGCCTGAGGGAACAGGAGAACAGCAGGTTAACGTAGGCCTGAGGGAACAGGAGAACAGCAGGTTAACGTAGGCCTGAGAGAACAGGAGAACAGCAGGTTAACGTAGGCCTGACGGAACAGGAGAACAGCAGGTTAACGTAGGCCTGAGAGAACAGGAGAACAGCAGGTTAACGTAGGCCTGCGGGAACAGGAGAACAGCAGGTTAACGTAGGCCTGAGGGAACAGGAGAACAGCAGGTTAACGTAGGCCTGCGGGAACAGGAGAACAGCAGGTTAACGTAGGCCTGCGGGAACAGGAGAACAGCAGGTTAACGTAGGCCTGAGGGAACAGGAGAACAGCAGGTTAACGTAGGCCTGAGGGAACAGTAGAACAGCAGGTTAACGTAGGCCTGAGGGAACAGGAGAACAGCAGGTTAACGTAGGCCTGAGGGAACAGGAGAACAGCAGGTTAACGTAGGCCTGAGAGAACAGGAGAACAGCAGGTTAACGTAGGCCTGCGGGAACAGGAGAACAGCAGGTTAACGTAGGCCTGAGGGAACAGGAGAACAGCAGGTTAACGCAGGCCTGAGGGAACAGGAGAACAGCAGGTTAACGTAGGCCTGAGGGAACAGGAGAACAGCAGGTTAACGTAGGCCTGAGGGAACAGGAGAACAGCAGGTTAACGCAGGCCTGCGGGAACAGGAGAACAGCAGGTTAACGCAGGCCTGAGGGAACAGGAGAACAGCAGGTTAACGTAGGCCTGAGGGAACAGGAGAACAGCAGGTTAACGTAGGCCTGAGAGAACAGGAGAACAGCAGGTTAACGTAGGCCTGAGGGAACAGGAGGCGTGTCATCAGAGCCCAAACTCCGCCCATCCGCTTACCTCAGTACTGAATTCTGGGCATTGGTCCAATGCAATTTTATCCCATTTAGCTACTGCAGTAATGAACACCAATCTGCACTGATGTGCTATTTAACAGGCCTCTTATTTATTTATAATAGATTGGATTCACCCGAACAAAGGAGGTCGACACAGCAAACTCATCAGGATAACACTGCCTGGTAATGCTTGCTCCGCATATTCTCTCCAGTAGATGGCAGACTGAGGTTGTAAAATAAAGTTTGCTTTCAGCAGAGGTGCCTGGCATATAACAGCTTGGTGTAACAGGGTGAGGAGGTTCGGCTAAAGCCCTATTCGGACGGGACACATTTTACTGGGGGAGGTGCGGTAATGTAATAATTACCGTAGGACCTCCGTTATTTTAGTCCCGTCCGAATCTGCCATTTCTGTAACTTCTACGGACTGAGCGCTCCCGCGCCAGTAGATTCCAGCGTCTTTTACCTACTGTTAAATGCCCTGTAAAATTAACCCCAGGTTATTTCCTGTGAGAAATGAGTTTTCCCGCTCTTTTTTCCTGGTTTTTCACATATGAGGCACTTGAGGATGCTTTGGTTGTGCTCTTCGGTGCAAAGTGCAATAAGCCACAACTATTGGCCGACCTCTAAATTAAATGTAACGTTACATTAAATAAGCAGAGAGCAAATAAAAAATTTAAAAAACAGGCTCAAAAGTAGGCTACACTGGGGCAACTCTTGCGGCAGCTTTAGCGAAGCTATTGTAGCCTAGCATACATGTTATGGTCTAGCCTAACAGTGTAGGACACTATTTTTCTGAAGCTAACGTTAATAAAGAGGTGTAATGCAGGATTCCTCAGGCTTTTTGTGGACAAAATTGTCTCCACATAGTTTTTGGGCGCCTGCTCTTCTATTGCTCCTTGCCAGCAATTTTCTACCAGAAGGAATCAGTTTGCAGTGAAGATAGGTTGTATGACGGGGGGGGGACATCTTCGGTGTGACGACAACATGGAGTAGACACTCCCATCTCTGCAATTCTAGACGCTGATTACGGAGAAAATTTATCCCGTTCGAATCGGCCATTAACATTACAGACGTCCTGCGATAACAATTACTTTAGAGACATTGTCCTGAAAAAGTATCCCGTCCGAATAGGGCTTAAGACAGCGATAAATCTGCTATCCTGTCCCAAAAATCAGAAACTAATCGCTCTGATAATGTGTGTGTGAGGAATGAGTAATTAGTGTTTATAAGTGCGTGTGCGTGTGTGTGTGTGTGTGTGTGTGTGTGTCACCAAATCAGCCTGTTCTCTCTCAGAGCAATACAGAGAGATTAATTTTATTACTAGCAGACTAGACTGTTGTAACGCTCTCCTATCTGGTCTCCACAAAAAAGCTATAAACCAATTACAATTAATTCAGAATTCTGCTGCCAGAGTACTGACAAAGACCAGAAGGAGAGCACATATTACACCTATTTTGAAGTCTCTACACTGGTTACCAGTTAGTTTTCAAAGTTCTTTTACTAGTTTATAAAGGGCTGCATGGCCTTGCACCAAGCTACCCGTCTCAAATGCTTTTAATGTATGAACCAAGAAGGCCCACTCACCACGTTCTTGTAGAAGAAGTACAGGATCATATTGGCCAGGCGGGTGTAGCACCAGTGGCCGTGGACCAGCAGGAGCTTGCGGAGGTGTTTAAATCTGGACACGGCGAAGTCGCTGGACATCACCGCCTGACGAGGGGAAGATACTTTTACTTTTTCTCTAACCTAAGAGAGGACTTTATAAGAAAGTGTGCAGCTTCAAAGAAGCTCAGAGACTGTTTGGGAAGTTAATTTTTATGACGGCTGAAGGTGTTTGAATTGCATTTATTTGTGAGTCAAAGTTAAGGACAGATGTTGTTTGAATCCCGGCCATGACGTCTGACTCAGAGAGACAGATGCCTTTACCTGCATGCCCTCCTGCCCAGAGATGCCGACGCCCACATCTGCCACCTGGATCATGCTGACATCATTGGCGCCGTCACCTGGAAGCCAACCAGGAAGTTACCGTAAATGCATGAGGGAACCGGTTTGGCACGTCACACCAAATACACACACCGTCCTGGAGATCTCCATATACGGCTGGACAAACGTGATCAAATGTTCTGTAATTTGACATGCTGATATGTGATTGGCCGTTTTACACAACGCAAGTACTCAGAGCACTTTTCCACCAATGATCTTTTAGCAAAGCCACACCAGAGGCCACATGTACAAACAGAGCTGAGCAAAAAAATGCCCTCAGAAAGCCGTGTAAGCGAATTTCCACGCAGAAATTCAGATGTATAATATAACACGTGCTGTGAGAATCTGCGTACCTCTGTACACGATGGACACCATACGTACGCAATGCTTGGTGTCCGTGTGATATGGCGACACCGTGACCGAAAGGCAGAGGTAGAAAATGCAAAACTTTTTATGTTTATGTCCTCTTGTATTACTAAGTGGTGCCAGGAAGTAGCCTGTAAACACGGAGACTCGCCACGACAGGAAGTAGCCTCTGTAAACACGGAGACTCGCCACGGCAGGAAGTAGCCTCTGTAAACACGGAGACTCGCCACGGCAGGAAGTAGCCTCTGTAAACACGGAGACTCGCCACGGCAGGAAGTAGCCTCTGTAAACACGGAGACTCGCGACGGCAGGAAGTAGCCGATGTAAACACGGAGACTCGCGACGGCAGGAAGTAGCCTCTGTAAACACGGAGACTCGCGACGGCAGGAAGTAGCCGCTGTAAACACGGAGACTCGCGACGGCAGGAAGTAGCCTCTGTAAACACAGAGACTCGCGACGGCAAGAAGTAGCCGCTGTAAACACAGAGACTCGCCACGGCAGGAAGTAGCCGCTGTAAACACAGAGACTCGCCACGGCAGGAAGTAGCCTCTGTAAACACGGAGACTCGCGACGGCAGATGGCATTGGAGGCAACTTAAAAGGGGTTTTGTTCTGTGGAGTACTTTGTTGCTGTTCTCAATTTGGGGAGGTCGGTTACAGTGGTTCCAACGCTTCTCGGTTCAAAACTGCTGGTAGGCCGTCTTGCCATCTGAAGTAATAGTCTGGTAAATCCCAATCTCATTGTGTTGTCTCATTGCTAAAATAATGTGGTTCTGTTTTAAAACTTGTTGCTATGGCGGAGTCATTATTATACCTACAGCCACCTTGAGAAGAAGCAGCCTAGCACGCTTTTATTTTGAAATCGTTTCCCTACATTTGACAACCGGAATTGCAGGGAGACTGATCCTCGTGTTTTATGGTACTCAACGCCTTCTGTGTCCATTTGGGAGTAAGTCCTCACCTTTTAATATAATGTCGCCTTTCTAATAGAAAGCGGTCTAGAGAAGAATAGTTAGCCTGCGGAAGACTTTGTTTTGCCTTTGGCCTTTTTGTTTTCCTGGGTGAGACAATAGCTTTGAAACTAAAGATCAGGTGAGTTAACTTGAGCTTCCTCTAGTTTAGTTACTGCTGCTGCTGCTACAGGCCCAACCCAGCTATCAATAGCTATTCTACTGTGCCCTTGTTGGAGTGTGTGTGTGTGTGTGTGTGTGTGTGTGTGTGTGTGTGTGTGTGTGTGTGTGTGTGTGTGTGCGTGTGTGCGTGTGTGTGTGTGTGCGTGTGTGTGGTAATATAATGACACTGTACTCTGCTTTTGGTGCTGAAACATGAATACCATCACATACCACACTGGCCACATTCATAAGTCTGAAGCTAAGGGACTTTAATACTGATATTAATGCTGAGCAAAGAGTTACTGAATGTGCTGTAGAACTGACACACAGAACACACGTGATGATGTCTGGCAGTTACTGAATGTGCTGTAGAACTGACACACAGAACACACGTGATGATGTCTGGCAGTTACTGAATGTGCTGTAGAACTGACACACAGAACACACGTGATGATGTCTGGCAGTTACTGAATGTGCTGTAGAACTGACACACAGAACACACGTGATGATGTCTGGCAGTTACTGAATGTGCTGTAGAACTGACACACAGAACACACGTGATGATGTCTGGCAGTTACTGAATGTGCTGTAGAACTGACACACAGAACACACGTGATGATGTCTGGCAGTTACTGAATGTGCTGTAGAACTGACACACAGAACACACGTGATGATGTCTGGCAGTCACTGAATGTGCTGTAGAACTGACACACAGAACACACGTGATGATGTCTGGCAGTTACTGAATGTGCTGTAGAACTGACACACAGAACACACGTGATGATGTCTGGCAGTTGGTCAAGACAGTGTGTGAAAACGTTTGAGTGTTTTGCCTCATCTTAACCGAAGAAGAGCGGGGATCGTTTGTGAATGCGGTTACTGACCTATGGCCAAGGTGGTGACCCCCAGCCTGTCCCGAACCAGCTTCACTACCTGGCTCTTCTGCAGAGGGGTGGAGCGGCAGCAGATCACGGCCCGGCACTGCTGGGTCAGCTGCAAAAACGACCCCTGCAGACTGTCCTGCAGGGCCCAGTCCAGCGTCCGTCCGTCCATCACCAGCATGAAACCGGGGTCCTCTCCCTGCCCCGCCCCCCTGGCCTCAATCACCGCCCTCAGGTCCGCCAGCAGAAACTCACATGCCTCCTACAGGTGGGAGGACATAACAGCAGCACTTATAAACACCGGGATCCCTTTAGGGCCTGGATACTCAAATCAGGCCCTCAAATCCAGATCCGGCCCAGGTTTTTCTTTCTCCCGGGTAATTAACTGAACAATTAGTGCTGCTGATTGGCCAGAATCTTCACACCTGACTCCCAGGTAACAGGAAGGTGAAAAACCAGCGGGGACCGTGATTTGAATAACAGGGCTTCAGGGTTTCTAACGGAGGATTTAAGAGGTGGAATTCACTCAACAGTGCCAGTGTACCCCACCCTGGGACTGGAACCTGCAGCCCCTCACCTTGCTGCTGCAGTTGGCGGTCAGCAGCTGGTCAGAGGGCCGCAGCAGACGACACGCGCAGGCGATGTTCACCGCTGTCTCCTGCTTGTCTCCCGTCAGAATCCAGACACGAATCCCCGCCCGCTGAAGAGCATCTATGGTCTCCGGGACATCCTCCTGCAGCCGGTCGACGATCCCCGTCGCCCCTGGAGACCGCAGAATGACCACAAACACCACCATCAGGACCTTGTGCCACAGTCCGACATCAACAACCAGGGCCGTAACAATTTAACCATCATTTTCAATAGCAATACATTATAAACATAAACATATTAAATTGGAAAACAACACCATGCAAAATAACTTGTATTCAAAATGTATCTTATGTAGTTTAAAGATGGCAATGTGCTCAGTGTATTTGTTCAACAACAACATGATCTTGGAGGGAACCTTTGAACGGTAATTGTGTAATAAACCTGTGAAATGGTCTTCCATACGTATTTTTTTATTTTGATTTATTTATCCTTTGTATAACCAGTAAAGTCGCATGAGTAAAAACAAATAGGGAAGATAACTATAAGTAAGATATAAACCAGGACATACCGTATATATACAAGAATATATGGCACGACAGGGGTGGTGATTGAGTTCCAGAGTTCAATAGGAAAATTTGTCAGGAGAAACAACCCTTAAAGTTATCCATCCATATATACTGCATATCTGGTAGCAGAGTGATGGTTTAAGGCTTGTTTGATAACTCAGACCCTTGATGACTTACAGCCATTTTACCAACCATGTATTCCATACTGTTCCAGCATAATTTACAGCTAAATCTAGTCTCACCCCCAAATTCCCATAGAGATCCATTCAAATACAGAGAGGTTATAGTATCGCTTGTAAGAGTACCAGAAAATAAGATATCAAGAGTCTTTTGATGTTGTTGGGTCACAGAAGTCATGGGATGCAAAAGATATGCGACCAAATATAAAAAAATTATTACTTTATTCTACATTATGTTAAAGAACCACAACAACATGTGTCACTGTCCAATTAATTATGGTGCTCACTGTGTATATATATACTAAAGAAGCCACACCAAAAGCCCTTCAAAAAAAACTGCTCAGACCTGCAAATGAGACCACGCCTACACACCTCCATATTAGGACTCCCATATGCATCCCAATGAGCCAATGCCCACAGTCCTCCTAACAAGGCCACGCCCACAGCACCATGCTCTTACCCAATAAGGTCAGACCAGTCTCCAGTCTCTGGGCAGACTCCACCAGAAGCTCCTCCCTGTTCTCTATGCTGGTCTCTGCAAAAACGTGATGCTTGAGCCACGTCTCATACTCCTCCTCCTCCAAAACCTGGAATCACACCATCTTACTGAGAAACGCCATCTTACTGAATAACACACACACACACACACACACACACACACACACACACGGACAGCCAATTGTATTTGCATTACAAAGTTTCTCCTTTATAACGCAACGGTAAACCCTTGAACCCTGTTGTGTTCCTCAATACAATGCAAACGAGCAGCCAACTCCGCCAGCATCTGAGACGGCCCGTGAAATGAGCGGGAATCCCGCGCGGGAGAATAAGTACCTTCTTAGCGATGCATAGGGTGCGTAGCCCCTCCCTGGCGTACGCGTCCAGGTGCCTCTGCGTATCCTCTCCAATGTCTCGGTACTCACTGGGGACCTGGGGACCACCTGCGACAGGAAGTAAAGCTCAGGCTGACAGGAAGTACGAGAGAAACACATAGGAGCCAAAAAGACAAAGCAGACAGGAAGTAATGGGGGAGGACAGAGAGGAAATTGAGGAAACAGACAGGAAGTGAAGGTGCGGCAGACGGAAAATTGAGGAAGCAGAAAGGAAGTATGGAGGGCAGACAGAAAGTAAAAGGGGGCATACAGAAAATTTAGAGGACACAGACAGGAAGCAAAGAAGGAGCAAACAGGATGTAAAGAGGAGCCGGCAGGAAATAAATGGGAGGGGGTAGACAGGAAGTACAGAAAACAGAGCTAGGCTGCCGTCAGAAGTGTCTGCAACCTGGTTGCCGTAGGGATACAGGCAGTTCAATTATGTAAACAAAGCACTCAGGGGAGGGAGCCACTCTGTACAGGAACATCACACAGCGTTAAACACGTAACCCTATCAAGAGTAGCCTTCTTGGAATGTGTTTTTCAAAATTCTAGAACTCAGTTGCTTTCAACGACCAGTAGTGATTGTTACATCAGCGTTAGAATGTTCAATTGAGAACATTCTAATGGAGTATTTGTTAATCTAACACATTAAAGGGTTAAAGAGGGAGTCTGGCCTTCTGTTGAAACCTTAATCACAGCGGCAGTGTGTTTGCCTGCTACTTATCCCCTCATCCGACAGGACTGAAATGCCCCCTGGAGTATTCTCCTACCCCGGCCAAGGCAATTTCAGCTTGAAGAGTCTGACGTTATGCTCAACCTCCATTAATAAATGGGGAGTCCATCTGTCAGTTTAGACAATGATTAGAATGAAATGAAACGCAGCAGAGCTAGGCTAGGCTATAACTTTGTCTCAGCAAAACCAGTTTTCCATGTAGCTTGACTGCTCCAAAGCAAAATAATGGCGTAATCTATAGTACTAGAACACTATTTATGCCAAAACAGCTGTCCAATGAGGGTGATTGGTCTTACCACAAGCATATACAGGAAAGACGGTATAGCATTCGAGTGATAAAGAGACACCCGCGTTGTTTTTACAGTCATTTAGCATTACATATGTTTACGTCCTATAACTGAGAAATGTTGAGAGAAAAGACACCCATCTAAAGTGTCTACATGTAAAACAAAAAACATAGGACGGGTCACCTGAGGTCACTGTCTCGCACAAAACGTATGATCACATAACACTGATCACGCAAGGCTAAAAACAAGAACATAAGAAAACACGTGAAGACAAGAAGCAGTAATTGAGCCTATCTGGGCCCCTCCTTTGCCTGCAGTCTAGCCAGTGATCACCTGTCACTGCATCAAGCCTCTGTCAATTCCCCTCCCGATCTGGCAAGCTGTTCCACACTCTCTGCGCACATGAAAACAACTTCCTCATATCAGCACACAATTTACCTCCAGTTGAATGTTGGTTCATCTCCTGAATTGACTGAATTTAAATGGAAGTGACCCCAACTACTGCTCCCGCCGGCCAAAGAAAGCACACCCACCTTTGGGAGAAGCGACCAGGTCCATGATGACCGAATCGGCCCCTTTGGTGTAGACCACGACACGGCCGGTGAGCGGGTGCCGGACCACCACTGACATCCTCTTCCGGGTCGAGTCGAACGGCAGAATGTGGAGCAGTGGGATGGGGAGGCGGCCGATCCCGGGGAGCTCGGCGACCAGCTGGCTGGACGTGCGGGCTCGGAGCACACAGCCATACGCCCGAGCGGCGTGGACCAAAGCCGCTTCGTCTGGGCTCTCCGCCTCATACACCGGCTCCTCCTCCGAACGCTCGGCCCCGCCCCCCCAACTCTGAGCCCCGCCCTTCGCCACCACATCTGGCTCTGTCCCTCCAGCACCGGTGGCCACGGGAGTGGGTGGGACCATGGGGGAGGGCGGGGTCGCCTGCGTCCGGCTGAACAGTCTCTGGGTGAAGCGGGCGGTGCTGTCGGCCCCCGGAGACGTCTCCGTCCCCCCCGGAGAGATGGAGGCGAAGCGAGGGATAGCAAAGCGCTGGAAGAACAGCTTCATGTCCTCCAGGGATTTGAGTGGGGTGTGCGGGATGTCCAGGACCTGCAGCTGGAGGGGTTTAGGCAGAGTTAGGCCAGAGAGCCGGTCCGTCTGTGCCAAACCGTACCAAACCTCAGCCCATGCACTGAACCAACCATTAGGAACGGAAGGTAAATAAGCTGCTAATTCTGCCATGGAACAGGTACTCATTTAACACACACACACTTACACTTTCTCTCACACACACACACTGCTCACCGTGTGTCGTGGTTGGTGTGTATGTAATTAGGGTGAATAGTAAGGTGTGCACACTGCTCACCGTGTGTCGTGGTTGGTGTGTATGTAATTAGGGTGAATAGTAAGGTGTGCACACTGCTCACCGTGTGTCGTGGTTGGTGTGTATGTAATTAGGGTGAATAGTAAGGTGTGCACACTGCTCACCGTGTGTCATGGTTGGTGTGTATGTAATTAGGGTGAATAGTAAGGTGTGCACACAGCTCACCGTGTGTCGTGGTTGGTGTGTATGTAATTTGGGTGAATAGTAAGGTGTGCACACTGCTCACCGTGTGTCATGGTTGGTGTGTATGTAATTAGGGTGAATAGTAAGGTGTGCACACAGCTCACCGTGTGTCGTGGTTGGTGTGTATGTAATTAGGGTGAATAGTAAGGTGTGCACACTGCTCACTGTGTGTCGTGGTTGGTGTGTATGTAATTAGGGTGAATAGTAAGGTGTGCACACTGCTCACCGTGTGTCGTGGTTGGTGTGTATGTAATTAGGGTGAATAGTAAGGTGTGCACACTGCTCACCGTGTGTCGTGGTTGGTGTGTATGTAATTAGGGTGAATAGTAAGGTGTGCACACTGCTCACCGTGTGTCGTGGTTGGTGTGGTACAGACACGACCACCGTGTTGCAGACCGCCAACGCCAAGAAGAAGTCCACGATGTTGCTGACCTCCAAGGATGCACTACCCCCTCCGTCCAGCGGGGGGAGGTGCGGGGAAGAAAGACAGTTCAGCTTCTGAAGGAGCAGAGGGTCTGGGAGCACCTCTTTTTCCTGTAAATACATGCACACGCACACGCGCACGTTTTGTCCTCTTAATCTCCAAGTTACATTTTTTCCCAAGCCCCAGACCCCTGCCCCCTTATTTAAATGGAGTTCATTTTAGGGAGGTGTCACACCCTCCCCCCCTATTTAAATGGGGTTAATTTTGGGGAGGGGGGTGAACCTCGCTCTCACCATCCGGCTGCTGAACGCTGTGTGTCGGGGGCAAGGTGTGTCCTGGGGTTCCCCCTGCTGGCCGGGCTCAGGATTGCAGGGTGTGAGGGTGTCCAGGGCAACTGTGCTGTGGCAGTTTAGAGAACGCATGCTGGATTGTGACTTCCGCGAAACAGCGGGAAGCAGTCCATCACTCCCGTCCAGCTCCCCGTAGAGCTCCAGCCTCCGCGCTGAGAAAAGCACACGGCGCTGAGATTAACAACACAGTGATTCATCCAGCACTGAGATTAACAACACAGTGATTCATACAGCGCTGAGATTAACAACACAGTGATTCATACAGCGCTGAGATTAACAACACAGTGAGTCATACCGCGCTGAGATTAACAACACAGTGAGTCATACAGCGCTGAGATTAACAACACAGTGAGTCATACAGCGCTGAGATTAACAACACAGTGAGTCATACAGCGCTGAGATTAACAACACAGTGAGTCATACAGCGCTGAGATGAACAATACTGTGATTCATACAGCGCTGAGATTAACAATACAGTGATTCATACAGCACTGAGATTAACAATACAGTGATTCATACAGCGCTGAGATTAACAATACAGTGATTCATATAGCGCTGAGATTAACAACACAGTGATTCATATAGCACTGAGATGAACAATACTGTGATTCATATAGCACTGAGATTAACAATACAGTTTATGCATGTCATTTCACCAGGTACTTAGACCATGCTAGGAGTCGAAGCTTTAACCAACTCTACAGTCTAATTAATCAGACATCTGTTAAAGACAATAGTGTGTGAGAGCATCAATAACTGACTGTTTAGGGAAAATGGCGGCCATGTTAGAAGGCAGAATGAGACAGCCTCAGAAGGGTATTTAAAGGCTACAGTCTCCGCTGGTTTACAGAGTTTTTCAACACTTACAGAATTAATTTAAGTCACTAACTGGCTCAAGAGCCCAAACACTGTTTCAAGGGTCTAAACTGGCCTCGCATTGAAATGACACCCCAAATGCCCCCAAAAAGAAGTTTGACCTTGATCTCTTGCATTCTTATTTGATTATAAAGGACAGTGAAGGGGCAGTTACCGTTGTCCTCATGGGGGTACTCCACCCCGGCGACCGTACACCGCCGGAACACCATCTTGTTTTCGGTGAGCGTGCCGGTTTTATCGGAGAACAGGTACTGGATCTGGCCCAGGTCCTCTGTGATGTTAAGGGCCCGGCACTGCACGGTGGAGTCCAGCTGCTCGTTGTACAGCTCCACGTCATTCTGAATGAAAAAGACCTGACCCAGCTTCACGATCTCGATGGACACGTAGAGCGAGATTGGGATGAGCACCTGCCAGGGAGAGAGGGAGGGGCGGGATAGTGGAGAGTGAGGCTTCCTGAACCGCCTCATTTGGAGCATGCGCTGTCAATCACTGGCTGTTATCAAATCAGAAAGCTGGCTGGCTACCTGCAGGACGATGATCATGGTCCAAAACATGTAGAAGCCAGCGAGGGCGGGGGAGGAGTCATCGGCGATCATAAAGGGGGTGTCCTTCCGTCCACGCAGCCATAGACTGTGTCCTACAAAACCCACACGACACACTTTTAAAACCGGCACGACACGCTTAAAAACACACACAACACGACACACTTTTAAAACCCACACGACACGACACACTTTTAAAACCAACATGACACGCTTAAAAACCCACACGACACGCTAAAAAACCCACACGACACGCTTAAAAACCCACACGACACACTTTTAAAACCCACACGACATGACACACTTTTAAAACCAACATGACACGCTTAAAAACCAACATGACATGCTTTTAAAACCCACACGACACGCTTAAAAACCCACACGACACGCTTAAAAACCCACACGACACGACACGCTTAAAAACCCACACGACGCGCTTAAAAACCCACACGACACGCTTAAAAACCCACACGACACGCTTAAAAACCCACACGACACGACACACTTTTAAAACCCACTACTCTTAGACCAAACAAAAATATCCTCTCAGCACGTTCTGTTCCTAGATTAAGCCTAGTATCTGTCCCCCAGAGACAGCTGAAAGAGCATTTGCCAAAACACCTTAGCACTAAAATTATTAAGGCTGCACTGCTCAATATTAGATCACTTGTAAACAAATCGCTTCTGATCAATGATCTGATTACTAGTCATGAATTGGATATCATGTTCCTCACGGAAACCTGGCTTGATCTAAATAACAGAGAGTATGTTCTTAATGAGTCAGCCCCACCTAACTTTAACTACATCGATGCCCCCAGAGTCGGTAAGAAGGGGGGAGGAGTAGCTATTATTTTCTCTGATGTATTTCAATGCAAACAGGTATCGTTTGGAGATTTTTCATCATTTGAATATCTTGCTGCTGTTCTGAAGTGCTCTCCCTCTGTCTTACTCTTGATTATATACAGACCACCAAATTACGCTAGTAGTTTCTTTGACGAATTTTCTGAACTCCTCTCTATAATCTCCATAGAACATGACTGTATATCTATTGCAGGAGATTTTAATATTCATATAGACAATCCCAATGATAATAATACCAAAGAATTGAATAACCTCCTTGATACCTTTGATCTGTCACAACATGTCTCTGGGCCCACTCACAATCGAGGCCATACCCTAGATTTATTTATCACCAAGGGCTTTGAGTCATCGTTTCTTTCAGCTAGTGATGTCGCTCTGTCTGACCATTTCTGCATTTTTCTTGAATTGAAGATCACCCCTGTCGCTCTTATTCGATCACAAACCATCAAAAAGCGACACATCAATGAGAGTACCAGTACACTGTTCATGGAGGCTTTCTCTCTGGCCCCCACCCTCTCCTCAGCCTCTGCCAATGATCTCCTAGATAATTTCAATTCTAAAACCCTGAAGGCTATCGATGCTGTAGCACCTACTAGGACTAAATTAATCTCCGGTAAGAAAAAAGCTCCATGGAGAAACGCTCCCTCTGTAAAAAACAAAAAAAAAGATTGTAGAAAAGCCGAGCGCAAATGGCGGAAAACTAAACTTCACATTGATTATGAAATTTATAAAGATAGTCTGCACTCCTATAACCAGGAACTGAAAAATTCCAGACAATCCTTCTTCTCCGACATTATCAGCAAAAACACCAATGACGCTCGCACTCTTTTTGCCACTGTTGATAGACTGACTAACCCCCCCCCACAAATTGCCCCTGATCATCTATCCACTGTCAAATGCAATGAATTTGCGACCTTCTTTAGGGATAAAATTAAAAACATCAGGCTATCTATCAGTGGCTCCGCATCAAAAAGAAATGTGGCTCCACTGCACCCACAGAAAACGAGCTCAATAAACATGACTCAGCTTAATGTCATTGACCACAAAAAATTAGAAGAAACGGTACAAGGCCTTAAATCCTCATCGTGTTGCCTTGACACCCTGCCAACAAGCTTTTTAAAAAATGTTTACTGCTGCCTGGCGACCGACCTATTGCAGATAATTAATTCTTCTCTTCTAACAGGCATTTTTCCAGAATCTCTGAAAACTGCAGTTGTTAAGCCCTTGCTAAAGAAGCGTAGCCTTGACCCCTCTATAATCAGCAACTACAGACCAATATCAAATCTTCCCTTTATAAGCAAAATACTTGAAAAAACTGTTTACCAACAACTCAATACCTTCCTATCCTCTAATGACCTCTCAGATCCTTTCCAATCAGGCTTCCGACCCCAACACAGCACCGAAACCGCGCTCATTAAAGTTATAAATGACATCCGAATTAACACTGATTCAGGTAAAATCTCAATTCTAGTGTTATTAGACCTTAGCGCTGCTTTCGATACGGTTGACCACGAAATTCTATTGGACAGACTGGAAAACTGGGTTGGGCTTTCTGGCACGGTCCTAGAGTGGTTCAGATCCTATCTGCAAGATAGGAACTACTTTGTTTCCATTGGCAACTACACATCTGACCAAACCAATATGACATGTGGGGTACCCCAAGGGTCAATTCTAGGTCCTGTCTTATTTAACCTTTATATGCTCCCACTTGGCCTAATTATGCAAAAAAACAAAATAGCCTACCACAGCTATGCAGATGACACTCTGCTCTACATAGCCCTCTCATCGGATGCTTATGCTCCCATAGACGCACTGTGTCAGTGCCTCGAGCAAATAAATGATTGGATGTGCCAGAATTTCCTCCAACTAAATAAAGACAAAACAGAGATAATTGTCTTTGGTGCTAAAGAAGAAAGGCTCAAAGTTACTGTTCATCTCGAATCCTTATCTCTGAAACCAAAGGACCAGGTAAAAAGTCTTGGCATTATTATTGACTCTGATCTGAACTTTAACTCCCACATCAAGTTTATAAGAAAATCTGCCTTTTATCATCTAAAAAATATAGCAAGGATTAGAGGCTATATGTCCAAACAAGATCTAGAAAAACTAATTCATGCTTTCATTTCCAGCAGGTTAGACTACTGCAACAGTCTTTTCAAAGGCCTTCCCAAAAAAGCTATTAAACAACTACAGCTCATTCAGAATGCGGCTGCTAGAGTTTTAACAAGAACCAAGAAAGCTGAACACATTACACCAGTTCTCAAATCTCTGCATTGGCTACCAGTATGTCATAGAATAGACTTTAAAATTCTGCTAATAGTATATAAATCTCTCAACGGGTCAGGCCCACAATACATCTCTGAATTGCTTCTACACTATGAACCATCTAGATCTCTTAGGTCATCAGGGACTGGTCTGCTAATTGTTCCTAGGACCAAAACAAAACATGGTGAAGCCGCGTTCTGCCACTATGCCTCCCATAGCTGGAATAAACTCCCGGAAGACATTAGATCTGCCCCTACTCTGCCTATTTTTAAATCCAGGCTAAAGACCTTTATGTTTACTTTTGCTTTTAACTGTTATTAAACTACTGTATTAATGAACTGTGTGAAACCAGCGCCTCTCTCACTGAAACTGGTATTGATGGTCATTTACTGTACCCACAGCGCTGCTCACCCTATTAGACCGCACTTCCCTATGCGTTGTGGGATACTTATGCATTGTTGCGTGGGAGGTGAAGGACTTTACATGCCTAGTCTTGGTGAGAGAAAGCGCTGGAGGTTCTTATTGTTCAATTTTAATTATTGTGTTTTTAATTCAGAACGTTAGGTTCTGATATGCTGCTGATTTTATTTATTTATTTATTTATTTTATTTTATTGCATTCTTTTGTGTGCTTTGCATTGCTTTGCTGCTTGTCTTTCAATGATTTATTTTTTATTTTTTATTTTTGTAAAGCACCTTGAATTGCCTTTGTGTATGAAAAGTGCTATATAAATAAATTTGACTTGACTTGACTTGACTTGACATGACACACTTTTAAAACCCACACGACACGCTTAAAAACCCACACGACACGCTTAAAAACCCACACGACACGCTTAAAAACCCACACAACACGCTTAAAAACCCACACGACTCGCTTAAAAACCCACACCACTAGCTTAAAAACCCACACGACACGCTTAAAAACCCACACGACACGCTTAAAAACCCACACAACACGACACACTTTTAAAACACACACGACACACTTTTAAAACCAACATGACACTTAAAAACCCACACGACACGCTTAAAAACCCACACGACATGCTTTTAAAACCAACACGACACACTTAAAAACCCACACGACACGCTTAAAAACCCACACGACACGCTTAAAAACCCACACGACACGACGCTTAAAAACCCACACGACACGCTTAAAAACCCACAAGACACGCTTAACCCACACGACATGCTTAAAAACCCACACAACATGCTTAAAAACCCACACGACACGCTTAAAAACCCACACGACATGCTGAAAAACCATGCCCTGTGCCACCCACATTTTGAGAAACGCACCCGCGTAGCGCAGGTTAGAATACCGCGTATCTCATCCCGCATTAAATCCGAGCAGGAGAGGCACTTAAGCGCATGACTTAATCTCTGAATCCGGCCCTTAAAATCCAACAAAAACACACTTAAAATCTGACACGGCACACCTTTTAAAAACCAAAATAATGCACTCTTTAAAACCAGCCAGGAAATTTGACCCCCCTGGAGAAATAACTCCAAGGGAGGGAGGGGGGGAGGGAGCGAGGGGGGGAAAGAGAGAGAGGGAGAGAGAGAGGGAGGGAGGGATAGAGAGAGGGAGGGAGAGAGGGAGGGATAGAGAGAGGGAGGGATAGAGAGAGGAGGAGGAGAGAGAGAGGGAGGGAGGGAGGGAGGGATAGAGAGAGGAGGAGAGAGAGAGGGAGGGAGGGAGGGAGGGAGAGAGAGAGGGAGGGAGGGAGGGAGGGAGGGATAGAGAGAGGGAGGGAACTGAAACGGGTTTGTGTGGCACCATTGTCTTCACTTGCTGCCGTTTCCTCAACACACAAATAAAAGTGGAACCGACACTTCCCCTCTAACATCTGAGCCCTTCCTGTCTGTTAGCAGCCTGCCAACGCGCGCGTACGTCACCGCTCCTGTGGAATCGCTGCTACTGGCTAAACTGGTCCCTAATAATGATCCTTTAATGTTCAGCACCCCTTCAATCTGCCAGGACCCAGACAGCGCTAATCTCTCAGCTGCTGACAGAAATGTGGGAGGAACATTAAAACAAATAAATATTTTATAATGAATTATAATTAATCAGATAAAATAACTGTGATTTGAAATTTAATTGAGCTTTTCTGGGGGGGGGGGGGGTGTGAGAATCGAATATGGAGGTGTGAGAATCGTCATGGCGACAGGACATGAGTGCTTGTTTTTGTGCCAGCCTAACACAAGTGTGTTGTTGCTTGCAGACAGATGTGCATTTAGTCAGTCAGTCAGCGGACGAGGCGGGCTGTTCCCTCCCTTCACCCTGGCACCAGCACGCACTCAGCTCACAACCCGCACTCAGCTCACAACCCGCACTCAGCTCACAACCCGCACTCAGCTCACAACCCGCACTCAGCTCACAACCCGCACTCAGCTCACAACCCGCACTCAGCTCACAACCCGCACTCAGCTCACAACCCGCACTCAGCTCACAACCCGCACTCAGCTCACAACCCGCACTCAGCTCACAACCCGCACTCAGCTCACAACCCGCACTCAGCTCACAACCCGCACTCAGCTCACAACCCGCACTCAGCTCACAACCCGCACTCAGCTCACAACCCGCACTCAGCTCACAACCCGCACTCAGCTCACAACCCGCACTCAGCTCACAACCCGCACTCAGCTCACAACCCGCACTCAGCTCACAGCACGCACTCAGCTCACAACCCGCACTCAGCTCACAACCCGCACTCAGCTCACAACCCGCACTCAGCTCACAACCCGCACTCAGCTCACAACCCGCACTCAGCTCACAACCCGCACTCAGCTCACAACCCGCACTCAGCTCACAACCCGCACTCAGCTCACAACCCGCACTCAGCTCACAACCCGCACTCAGCTCACAACCCGCACTCAGCTCACAGCACGCACTCAGCTCACAACCCGCACTCAGCTCACAACCCGCACTCAGCTCACAACCCGCACTCAGCTCACAACCCGCACTCAGCTCACAACCCGCACTCAGCTCACAACCCGCACTCAGCTCACAACCCGCACTCAGCTCACAACCCGCCTGATTTACGCTTGGAATGTAGACTCAATCACTTTCCCTGGGTTTATCGCAATCACTTAACTACATCTGCTTTCTGCATTCCACACGCTGAGCGCAAGGACAAGAATGCACTCCCTCCCTCCCTCCCTCTCTCTCTCTATATCGTTCACCTTTCACACAATCTCAAGGTCGCTTATCTTCTGCAACAAAGAAATATGTGACATGAGATAAAAATCCTGATGTGAAAAAACATTTGCAGGGATGAAGTAGTCCTGGAAATGACATCTTATATTTTAACTCTGGCATTTTGTGGCTTTGTTTTTAAAGGATTTATGGATGCAATGTGTATTTATTCAGAATTTGTACTTTGTATTTGGTTGGCATAGTTAGCTAGCACTAGTGCGTTAGTGAAGTGGCTGGTTTGGGAACGCTGTTAGCGCAAGTGAAGTGGCTTGTTTGGGAAAGCTGTTAGCGCTAGTGAAGTGGCTGGTTGTACATGTACATAAATGTACATTACAAACAAAAACCCAGCGTTGGACAGTGCATGTTTAGCCTGCTGGATGCAGCAGTTTAAAGCCAGAATGGGGAGGCTCTTTTGTGTCTACTATCTGCAGCACGGAAAAGCATGTTTACTCCTAACACAACTCTGGTAGCTATCAACAGTCTATTTAGATCATAAAGCCATCGTAAACCACCAATGTGGTACATACAGCACTTGTTTCTTGTATCCCGTAGAGAACGTGTGGGCGTGGTTCGGTGGAGGGGGAGCTGACCTATGGCGGAGGTCAGACACATGACCATGAGCAGGGCGACGCTCCACAGCACGTCCACGTTCAGCCGCCGTTCCAGCTTGCTACGCTTGCACCTCAGACCGCCGTTGTTCTTCATGGCCTTCGTCTCATGACCTGCGGAGTCATCCGTGAAAAAACACGTTAGCGCGCAACCTCGGGGCAAATGCAGGGCATCGCTCAATTTAAACTGGTGTCACGTCCCCTTATTTTTCTATTAGGTCTTACAGTGGCTCATACATAGCTAATTGGCTTGTTGTTTGGGGCTAGCAAGGCTAGCCATCGAGACAGAGAAAGGGACTCAGGTTTTGAGTTTGTAAATAATGGTGATATAAAAGGTCAGAGACAAATGTTACCCAGTTGATATGACTGAGCTGGCATGGCTGCAGAACCGTAAAGAGGGTATTTACACTTACCATGTTGTCTGCAGAACCATAAAGAGGGTATTTACACTGACCATGTTGTCTGCAGAACCATAAAGAGGGTATTTACACTGACCATGTTGTCTGCAGAACCATAAAGAGGGTATTTACACTGACCATGTTGTAATTAGAGTGGGCTGCAGAACCATAAAGAGGGTATTTACACTGACCATGTTGTAATTAGAGTGGGCTGCAGAACCATAAAGAGGGTATTTACACTGACCATGTTGTCTGCAGAACCATAAAGAGGGTATTTACACTGACCATGTTGTCTGCAGAACCATAGAGGGTATTTACACTTACCATGTTGTAATTAGAGTGGGTTGGGTGAGCGGTTTGATTAAATAAATAAAAAAGACCCGACTTCATGTAGGAAGTGATAAGAAACACTTGTCCACAGAGTAGGCAAAAAATGATTCATTACTAACAAGTTTTTCCCTGTGGGATCAAACTGTCAGTCTGTAATTCAGTGTCAGTGTTCACTTTACTTACCTGCATAAACAACGATCCCCACCACCGTCTCTGTGTTGCGGATAGTGCAGCTCCGCAGTAAGAGATTCTCACTGTGCAAACCCACTCGCACTTTATTGGAATGCTCACTAAAAAAAGAAAGAATTACTTTAAATAAAACTTTATAAAATCAAACTACATGCAAGTAAACAGGCGATTACCTTCATCACTGTTTGTATAGACAAACATCATCACCATTTTACTATAAACAGCAGACATACACAGACAATCATCACAGATCATTGATCAAATTGGACACATCGGCCAGCCTGACGTTTACTGAAATGGCAACACGGGATTTAACCAGACACCATCTGGTCACAAATCACAGTTCTACACCCTGACACTACATGCTGCAACAGACCAAAATTATAAAATATTATAAATATATGACAGAGGTATATAAAATATAATCTGGAGCATAATTCATAAGTAAGCTGGATAACTGTCCTGTGTTGGCACTGAATATAATTAAACCCAAGAATAGAGGTGAGAATAATATTGTCGGTACTGCACAAAAAAAAAAAAACCGAGCTGTTCACAAAAACAAAACAAAAAAATTAATTATATTAATTATTACATAAATATATATACTTGGTTTAGAAACAGGAGTTTTAAAACGGCTTTACTAGTTCAGTTATTTAACACACAAAGCTGGATGAAGATATAAAATTTATATAATATTGATGATTATACAACAAAACAATACAAAAAACTTTATAAAAAATGAAAGTAGATTTTTTTTTTTCAGTACGGCACCAATTACATGCTATTCTGATTTTGCTGCAAAGTACATTATATTAATTCATAAATCAAAATGACCAGCCAAAACATTTAAACAAGCATGAACGGAGAGATCTTAGAACTCACATGAAACCACGGAATCGGTTCAGGTCGTTGTTCGGGCCTTCGCATTCAATTCTACTGGTGAACCTTTCTGGGGTCACTTCAAAACCCTGATGGACACGTGAACAGGGTAAAGAATATTTATTTAGCGCCTTTCCAGGGCCCAGTTTTCCAAGGTCACTGCTTATATACAGTAAGCAGGACAAAATATAAACACATATGATCTCATTTCTCATTCTCAATTCCCAATACTAAACACTAATGTCTAAAGTTCTACCAGTCAATCCTCACAACGTCTGATTGCTAAAGTGATCTGTCAAACGTAGTTCTCATTGTGGAGCTGGTGCCCATATTAACAGAACTACAGGGTGTCTGTCAGACGTAGTTCTCATTGTGGAGCTGGTGCCCATATTAACAGAACTACAGGGTGTGATCTTCAGTAGAAGAAGCAGCAGATGTGACGTTAAGCTTAAGGGCATGCAATGGCGGCTTCTCGTGGCACTGCGTGTACTGTGGGGTTCTTCTGCGTGTACTGTGGGGTTCTCCTGCGTGTACTGTGGGGTTCTCCTGCGTGTACTGTGGGGTTCTCCTGCGTGTACTGTGGGGTCCTCCTGCGTGTACTGTGGGGTCCTCCTGCGTGTACTGTGGGGTTCTCCTGCGTGTACTGTGGGGTCCTCCTGCGTGTACTGTGGGGTCCTCCTGCGTGTACTGTGGGGTTCTCCTGCGTGTACTGTGGGGTTCTCCTGCGTGTACTGTGGGGTCCTCCTGCGTGTACTGTGGGGTCCTCCTGCGTGTACTGTGGGGTTCTCCTGCGTGTACTGTGGGGTCCTCCTGCGTGTACTGTGGGGTTCTCCTGCGTGTACTGTGGGGTTCTCCTGCGTGTACTGTGGGGTTCTCCTGCGTGTACTGTGGGGTTCTCCTGCGTGTACTGTGGGGTCCTCCTGCGTGTACTGTGGGGTCCTCCTGCGTGTACTGTGGGGTCCTCCTGCGTGTACTGTGGGGTTCTCCTGCGTGTACTGTGGGGTCCTCCTGCGTGTACTGTGGGGTTCTCCTGCGTGTACTGTGGGGTTCTCCTGCGTGTACTGTGGGGTTCTTCTGCGTGTACTGAGGGGTATCATGTTTTTCCGGTTACAGTGTGTAAGGTCTTGTATTAACTGCCCAAGAAAGGCAGATAGAATATCGTCCCGAGGCGGTTTCTCACGACATCTAATCTAATTTACTTTAAGAAAAATGCCAGTACTGCCCCTTACAATGATCAGTGCGCATGAAGGCAATACCTATTCAAATTCAGAAAGCAAGTAAATAATTAATAATGGGAGAAAATACTTTGTGGGATGTTAAAAATGCACCTCATGTTAACGAGGACAGAACGTGTTCCTGGATTTTAATTCCTGAACTACTGTTTCAAAAATGTTTAATTTCAACGTACAGTACATTAGATTGTCTGCCTTCTGTAATCACCCTGGAGATTCGGGGCTCATGTTTCCCTAAAAACAGGCTCTGAGGCGCTGGGTCAAAGGCCACACGTACCTGCTCCGTCAGGCCGCGGACCACCTGTCTCTGTTTCAGGTTGGTCTCTCCATCCAGGTTAGAGGTCTCGATGTGGCAGACGCCTTCAGGCTCGGAGGAGTGGAGCAGCACCATGTCGGCGGGGATGATCTCGTTGCAGGAAAGACGGACGAAGTCTCCCACGCGCACATCCTTCCAGCACTGCTCCACGTACCTGTGCTGCTTCCTGGAACACGGGACGGACAAACAGCCAAAAGAGCCCGCGTTCAGCGCGTGACTAAAACCGCTGCACTCCACACACGTCTCAAACCCTCCTTTTAGGTGGTGAGGCAGGTCATTAACCGTCTAATGTGTGCTCTAATGACAGTGGCCTAATGCAGGCACACTATTCATTCTTTACCATTCGTAACATTTTCCCTACGTTTTGGTCACCTGACCTTCTCTAGATTCACCTTTTCCAAGCGGCCTGGAGATGATTAACTGCCTCCTATGCAGATGCTTAAATAAACATAGTTTTACTCATTTATCTCTTGTGATGTTTTTGCCCTTTTCTCTTCTTTGACCGACACATAATGCTGAGAGTTTTGGGTGTGCGACAATGACTCATGTAACCACCAACAGAAAGGGTAGTTCGGAACCACCGAGCCGTCGCCAATGGCAACAATATGGTTAAAAAAACAAAACAACAACAACTGACAACTGAGCTTAGCGACATCAAGGCACAAGGGCTGAGCCTGAAAACTCTTCCTCCTTCTGTCCTTCCTGCCATCAGCTGACCTACAGCGTATAGAGAGGTGAGGGCAATGCGGTGGAACGCTCAACATGTCAATCAGCACTGACCTCAGATTAGTTCAATGATGAAGAGGGAGGGAGGGAGAGACATTAGATTAGGACACAAAGATCGCTTTCCGGGGTACGGAGAAGAGGAGGTGGTAGTGGAAGAAATGAGCATGTATTTTTTTAGTATTGGGACCCACCCCATGTCCCAGCAGTTCTCTAAAGACGGGGGTCCCCTCTCTGTGACCCCTCACCTTTTGGGATGGGCGGGGCTTGCTCTCTGACACACAGCCGGCGGCCGATACACACGCTTCTCTGGTCATGTGCCGCTGCGTTCACATGGACCGACTCGCATGCAAAATCAGCGCCATGACAACAGCGACGCGTGAGGGTCGGCAAGGAGCCGTTTTGTAACTCAGCCGTCAAGGCCAAAGGTTCGAGATGAAGGCTCTAGGATTCCGACCCCCATATATCAAAAGTCATAAAATGTAAAGATAATGTAAACACGGTCAATATTGAATTTAATCACACAGGGTGATAGGGTCGCGTGTGGGATACCTGCTGTAGACCTCACATAAGAGGTTATTAACGGCTCTGTCCGCCTGTAATCGCTGCAGATCTTCATACAGGTCCTTCATTGCGGTGAGGAAGAGGACGGCCAGGATGGGGATGACTCCGGCCTGCGGCAGGAAGGCGTTCACCACCGGCACGAAATTCAGAGCGGCCAGGAATATGAAGTAGACGTTGGCGAAGCGGTGGAGCTGCTCGAACAGGTTCCGCGGCACGAAAGAGAGGAGCGTATACTTTGTGGTGGTGACCTTGTTGGCGGTGTACGAGCCCAGAAGCTCCTTCATCTCCTCATCTTCGGTCAGCGAGGAGACCACGGTCCTCTTCCTCCGTCGGCTCTCCCTCGCGAACGGCCACTTCCTCCACCAGGTCCTCCACCAGGCCCAGGTGTCGCGCATTAGCGCCGTCGCCATGACGACGGGACGGACACACGGAACGAAGCTAAGCACCTACTTTGATGGTCGAACTGTAATCCATGGGGTCCGTACCTGTAATCCAACCGGCTCCCAAGTCGGTCCACACAGAATACGGAGAAACGTCAGATAGCGGCTGGGTTGGCTAACCCACTTCCTGATTAGCGTGTCATAAAGGCACAAAGACGTGCGACTGTACGCTCCCCTTACTGGAAGAATGAGACGTTCCGCGGTTGTGAAAAATGAACAGCGTTAATTCAGCTGACATTTCTCCGGGTCTTATCCGGTAAGGAACGGAGACGTTGTCCGTGCGTGTCCGCGCCGTTGTTCACTGTGACCCACGGTTTGTTCTAGAAAAAGATTCCGTCTCATATCCCCCCGCCCCACTTCACACAAAACCTTGGTCTTCTGAAATGCCTCGTTATCTAACATGCCTGTTGAATACCTACCAGACACATCCTTGGCTTGAAGTGGCAGAACACTATTGCATCACAGACAAACTCAAAGTCCAACTTTTACAACTTCCTGCTCGGTAGGAGGGTTATGACATTTAATTGACATAAAAACAGATCAGTGACGAAGACACTAAGCTTCCCTGGATCAAAGGCCAAATAAATAGAACGAGTGTCTTCCCTCAAAGACAGCTAAAGGTTCAGGTTTTAATTACCTCTGGCCCTTTTGACGTGCATTACCTTGATAAGCAGAGCTCGAGAGACGGGTAATTTACTGTTCACCACAGAAAAAGCACAGAAATAACCAAAAAAATCTAAAGGTTTCAAAGCGCTGGCCAGGCGGACATAACTGGCCATCCACTACTTTATTTTACAGACTTCTGACTGACAGAAGAAAGTCATGAGTGACCCGTTTTGTAAAAAGTGCTTCTCACAACCACCAGCTGGGCCCACAGCCTCAACATCACAGGCCCAAGCTGGGCCTCACAGCCTCAACATCACAGGCCCAAGATTTGACTGTCTGAGAACACATTGTGTAGTGTACCCCGTCTTTATTTTAAGAATGAGCGTACTAGTTGGTGCAAGAAGAGCCATTTTTGATGAAAGTCTCATGGTAGTGCTGCTCATTGCATGCTTATCTCCGATCTCATTGGCCCTTTATGGGCTGGCTGGCTGGCTGGCTGGCTGGCTCCGACTCCATTGCTGATCCACGAGCAGTTTACCGTTTCTGCACAACATGGTTCAATCGACAGACGCACCAGTACGATACCAGTAATCCTGCATGAGTGATTTTTTTAAACATATTTTTGTGGGGGGAGGGGTACTACAGAATAAGCTTTGGTCTGCTCACCCGCTGTACACCTGGGCGACGAGGTTGTTGATTTTCTTGTCGAAGCGGTAACGGCGGTAGTCCTCCAGGGCATCTTTGAAGGCGATGACGGTGAGGACCACCACCAGGGGGATCATGGTGATCTCCTTCTGGAAGGCCTCCACCACGGGGACCCAGTTCAGCACCACCAGGAAAAGGAAGTACAGATTGGCCGCTCTGGAAATCACATGACCAACGCAGACACGCATGATTTTTTTAAAATCAGCCCTAAATGATCCAAATCACTGGGCCACCCCTAATTAAAAATGAGCTCTGAGTTTTGAGTGTTGCAAGGATGTGCACAGGGAGATAAATTGTGAAATGGATAACAAAATAACCTCAAAATTGTTTATCAGATAAAACGCAAGTGACTTTTGTCCTTGCCTCATGCTTATGTGTGTTGTACGTGTGTGTGTGTGTGTTGTACGTGTGTGTGTGTGTGTTGTACGTGTGTGTGTGTGTTGTACGTGTGTGTGTTGTACGTGTGTGTGTGTGCTGTACGTGTGTGTGTGTGCGTGTTGTACGTGTGTGTGTGTGTTGTACGTGTGTGTGTGTGCTGTACGTGTGTGTGTGTTGTACGTGTGTGTGTGTGTTGTACGTGTGTGTGTGTGTGTTGTACGTGTGTGTGTGTGCTGTACGTGTGTGTATGTGTGTGTTGTACGTGTGTGTTGTACGTGTGCTGTACGTGTGTGTGTGTGCTGTACGTGTGTGTGTGTGTGCTGTACGTGTGTGTGTGTGTGCTGTACGTGTGTGTGTTGTACGTGTGTGTTGTACGTGTGTGTGTGTGTGCTGTACGTGTGTGTGTGTTGTACGTGCGTGTGTGTGCTGTACGTGTGTGTGTGTTGTACGTGTGTGTGTGTTGTACGTGTGTGTGTGTGTTGTACGTGTGTGTGTGTGCTGTACGTGTGTGTGTGTTGTGTGTGTGTGTGTGCTGTACGTGTGTGTGTGTGTATGTGTATGTGTGTGTGTGTGTGCATGCATGTGCATGTGCTGCATATGTGCATTTGATATTATATCTAAAGCTCTCACCTACAGCCATGGAATGCTAGTTAATGGGTTTACTCAGGCAAACAGTGATTGTTTGAGTTAGATAAAGTAGTGAGAATAGCCGCCACGTGCACACATAACTCCACCCCATCAGGCCAGCTGGTCTCTCCATAAATCACACGTTGGATGCCCATGACTGAACATAATTGTTGCCAATCTACATTCTCAAACCCTTTTAAAAAATACTTTTCCCTTTAATCAGGCAAATGGAAATGAATGCAAAGTCTTACATAAATGAAAAAACTAGTGTTCACTCGACAGGCAGGAGAACAGAGAGTCCAAAAATCAGAACCGGGAAATCACAGACAGAGGTGCAAAAACGGCAGGCAAAGGCAGTCACAAAACAAGGAAAAGATCAAAACCACAAAAAACACAACAAACAAACAGAATGGAAAAGCAAACTGTCGGTAAACAGAAGGGTGTCTCAGGAATCCGGCTTTACTATCACAGGCTCAAGAAATACGATCAAGACAGAAATGAAGGGTTTAAATACACACACAGACAGGTGGGAGAAATCAGAGAGAGAAGAAAGCGGAAATGAGAATCAGGTGGAACGAATAGAGGAGTTGACGAGAGAGCCAAAAGAGAGAAGAGGAGTTAACGAGAGAGCCAAAAGAGAGAATAGAGGAGTTAACGAGAGAGCCAGAAGAGAGAATAGAGGAGTTGACGAGAGAGCCAAAAGAGAGAAGAGGAGTTAACGAGAGAGCCAGAAGAGAGAATAGAGGAGTTAACGAGAGAGCCAGAAGAGAGAATAGAGGAGTTAACGAGAGAGCCAGAAGAGAGAATAGAGGAGTTAACGAGAGAGCCAGAAGAGAGAATAGAGGAGTTAACGAGAGAGCCAGAAGAGAGAATAGAGGAGTTAACGAGAGAGCCAGAAGAGAGAATAGAGGAGTTAACGAGAGAGCCAGAAGAGAGAATAGAGGAGTTAACGAGAGAGCCAGAAGAGAGAATAGAGGAGTTAACGAGAGAGCCAGAAGAGAGAATAGTGATCGCAAACGAGGAAACGAGAAACAGCTGAAATGAGGGGAGAAGATGATGTTAGATAATTAGTAAATTAGTTGATTAGTAGAAACCCTAATTCTATCAGTTTGTAGATTAGTTGATTAGTAACAATAAGGGAAATGGGGAAAAAGATTAGATAGTAGTGAAACAATTAAGACGCGGACTGGACTGTAACCAAACACATAGCACACGACATGACATGAACATAAACGTGAGACAACAAGGAAACAAGAGGGCAGGTGTGAGTGATAAGTACAATAAAACACGGAGAACAGAGGGGGTGTGCACGAGACAAGGGTGTACAGAAAACTGAAGAAGGGAAATGAAAAGAAACATAAATAACAAAATACAAAACCAGAAAAATGCTAAACAGAAAATAAATACAAAATACAGAACTCCTACACACAGGCTCAGGCAACAAACATACAGAACCCTCACACTTATCCAGAGCGACTTACATAAGAGCCTACACACAGGCTCAGGCAACAAACATACAGAACCCTCACACTTATTCAGAGCGACTTACATAAGAGCCTACACACAGGCTCAGGCAACAAACATACAGAACCCTCACACTTATCCAGAGCGACTTACATAAGAGCCTACACACAGGCTCAGGCAACAAACATACAGAACCCTCACACTTATCCAGAGCGACTTACATAAGAGCCTACACACAGGCTCAGGCAACAAACATACAGAACCCTCACACTTATCCAGAGCGACTTACATAAGAGCCTACACACAGGCTCAGGCAACAAACATACAGAACTCTGACACTTATCCTGAGCGACTTACATAAGAGCCTACACACAGGCTCAGGCAACAAACATACAGAACCCTGACACTTATCCAGAGCGACTTACATAAGAGCCTACACACAGGCTCAGGCAACAAACATACAGAACCCTGACACTTATCCAGAGCGACTTACATAAGAGCCTACACACAGGCTCAGGCAACAAACATACAGAACCCTGACACTTATCCAGAGCGACTTACATAAGAGCCTACACACAGGCTCAGGCAACAAACATACAGAACTCTGACACTTATCCTGAGCGACTTACATAAGAGCCTACACACAGGCTCAGGCAACAAACATACAGAACCCTGACACTTATCCAGAGCGACTTACATAAGAGCCTACACACAGGCTCAGGCAACAAACATACAGAACCCTGACACTTATCCAGAGCGACTTACATAAGAGCCTACACACAGGCTCAGGCAACACACATACAGAACCCTCACACTTATCCAGAGTGATTTACATAAGAGCCTACACACAGGCTCAGGCAACACAAATACAGAACCCTCACACTTATCCAGAGCGACTTACATAAGAGCCTACACACAGGCTCAGGCAACAAACATACAGAACCCTGACACTTATCCAGAGCGACTTACATAAGAGCCTACACACAGGCTCAGGCAACAAACATACAGAACCCTCACACTTATCCAGAGCGACTTACATAAGAGCCTACACACAGGCTCAGGCAACACACATACAGAACCCTGACACTTATCCAGAGCGACTTACATAAGAGCCTACACACAGGCTCAGGCAACAAACATACAGAACCCTCACACTTATCCAGAGTGATTTACATAAGAGCCTACACACAGGCTCAGGCAACACAAATACAGAACCCTCACACTTATCCAGAGCGACTTACATAAGAGCCTACACACAGGCTCAGGCAACACACATACAGAACCCTGACACTTATCCAGAGCGACTTACATAAGAGCCTACACACAGGCTCAGGCAACAAACATACAGAACCCTGACACTTATCCAGAGCGACTTACATAAGAGCCTACACACAGGCTCAGGCAACACACATACAGAACCCTGACACTTATCCAGAGCGACTTACATAAGAGCCTACACACAGGCTCAGGCAACAAACATACAGAACCCTCACACTTATCCAGAGTGATTTACATAAGAGCCTACACACAGGCTCAGGCAACAAACATACAGAACCCTGACACTTATCCAGAGCGACTTACATAAGAGCCTACACACAGGCTCAGGCAACAAACATACAGAACCCTGACACTTATCCAGAGCGACTTACATAAGAGCCTACACACAGGCTCAGGCAACAAACATACAGAACCCTGACACTTATCCAGAGCGATTTACATAAGAGCCTACACACAGGCTCAGGCAACAAACATACAGAACCCTGACACTTATCCAGAGCGACTTACATAAGAGCCTACACACAGGCTCAGGCAACAAACATACAGAACCCTGACACTTATCCAGAGCGACTTACATAAGAGCCTACACACAGGCTCAGGCAACAAACATACAGAACCCTGACACTTATCCAGAGCGACTTACATAAGAGCCTACACACAGGCTCAGGCAACAAACATACAGAACCCTGACACTTATCCAGAGCGACTTACATAAGAGCCTACACACAGGCTCAGGCAACAAACATACAGAACCCTGACACTTATCCAGAGCGACTTACATAAGAGCCTACACACAGGCTCAGGCAACACACATACAGAACCCTGACACTTATCCAGAGCGACTTACATAAGAGCCTACACACAGGCTCAGGCAACACACATACAGAACCCTGACACTTATCCAGAGCGACTTACATAAGAGCCTACACACAGGCTCAGGCAACAAACATACAGAACCCTGACACTTATCCAGAGCGACTTACATAAGAGCCTACACACAGGCTCAGGCAACAAACATACAGAACCCTGACACTTATCCAGAGCGACTTACATAAGAGCCTACACACAGGCTCAGGCAACAAACATACAGAACCCTGACACTTATCCAGAGCGACTTACATAAGAGCCTACACACAGGCTCAGGCAACACACATACAGAACCCTGACACTTATCCAGAGCGACTTACATAAGAGCCTACACACAGGCTCAGGCAACAAACTGCTCCATCAGAATCACAACCCATAGCAATAATCAACACATCATCTTAAAACATAAAATTAGTTGGGCAAGAGGAAAAGAAGAATGTAGTGTTATTTGGAAGCAAATTCATATCCAAATCCGGTTTTCTTTCACGCAGGTAATGAACTGAATAATTAGTGCTACTGATTGACCAGACAGTCACACCTGAGTCCCAGGTAAAGGCAGGGTGGTAAACCAGCAGTTCTCTTCTCGGACCTCGAGGACCGTGATTTGAATAGCAGGGATTTAGGGGATATAGTTCGGGCTCATAGGCCCACGTGAAATGTATAGTTTCAGTTTGTGACAGCAGACAGGCAGTAACTCCGACTCTGTCCTCCTGATGGCAGTTAGATGAGCAGTAGAGACATGCTTGACAGGAGGGCTCCTTTAAGGACGGCACGGTAAGGTAGCCGAATGGATGCGGACCAGAGTGGCCTGGCAGGTATGTAAGCTTTTCCCTGATCACATGACCTGAGTCACTTTCTCCAACTTAAACTGCTGCTTTTTTTTTAAATGAGTGAGTAACTGTGCTATTCTTTTCTCAATAGCTTCCCAGTCCTGCTTAATCACCTGTTAAGGGGTCCCAGAGCCACTGTAATGTTCTCACTACATTCAGCTCAATGCTACAGTCAACATGGCGCTATACAGTCAAGCCGGAAAGTCTGAATACCCATTTCACCTTCTCCACGTTTTATTACATTACAGACATATTCTACAATTGATTGAGTTCATTTTTTTGTCTCAAAATTCTACACAAAATAGTCCATAATGACAAAGTGAAAACATGTTTTTCGAAATTTTTGCAAATGTATTAAAAATTTAAAACTGAAATCTCTCATTTACATAAGTATTCATACCCTTTGCTTTAATGTATTTTTAAAGTATCATATTTAATATTTGGTCGCATATCCTTTGCATGCTGTTACTTCCTGAAGTCTGTGACCCATCAACATCAAAAGACTCTCGATATCTTATTTCCAGGTACTGTTACAAGCGATACTATAAGCTCTCTGCATTTGAATGGATCTCTATAAGAATTGGGGGGTGAGACTAGATTCAGCTGGTTGGCTAAATGGCTGTAAGTTATCAAGGGTCTGAGCTATCAAACGAGCCCCAAACCATCACTCTGCAGCCAGATATGGAGTAGATGTGGATGGATCCCTTTAAGGGTTGTTTCTCCTGACTTTTTTCCCCATAGAGTTCTATAGAAAAATGAGTCAGGAGAAACAACCCTTGCAGTGATCCATCCACATCTACTCCATATCTGGCAACAGAGTGATGGTTTGGGGCTCGTTCGATAGCTCAGACCCTCAATGACTTACAGCCATTTAGCCAACCATGTGTTCCATACTGTACTAGTGTAATTTACAGCTGAATCTAGTCTTACCCCCCAATTCCCATAGAGATCCATTCAAATGCAGAGAGCTTATAGTATCGCTTGTAACAGTACCTGGAAATAAGATATCAAAAGTCTTTTGATGTTGATGGGTCACAGACTTCAGGAAATAACAGCATGCAATGGATATGCGAACAAATATTAAATATGATACTTTAAAAATATGTTAAAGCAAAGGGTGTGAATACTTATGTAAATTAAAGATTTCAGTTTCCGATTTTTAATACATTTGCAAAAATTTCTAAAAACATGTTTTCACTTTGTCATTATGGGCTATTTTGTGTAAGGTTTTGAGACAAAGAATTAACTCAATCTATTGTAGAATATGTCTGCAATGTAATAAAACGTGAAGAAGGTGAAAGGGGTGTTCAGACTTTCCGGCTTGACTGTATATATGAAACCCCAATGCACAGAGCCATCCCCAGTGAGTGCTGAGGACCTCACGCCAGGCCTGTAAACTCACCTGTGGAACTGCTCAAACAGGTTAATGGGGATGAAGTTGATGAGTGTGTACTTGGTGGTCCGGATGCTGTTGCCTTGGTAACCCTTGGAGATGGCATAGTACTCGTTGTGGTAGGGGCCGTGCCGGGCGATGACGCTTCGCCTCTTCCCCGGGACCTTGTGCGCCAGAGGGTCCGGCGATCCCGAGGAGGCGGCGGGGGGCGTGTACCAGCCACGCCTCGACTCTGAGGAGAGCAGGCTCCTCCACTGCAGTCGCAGCCGCTCCATAGCGCCCCCCTGTGGCCTGTCCTGATCAGCACACTGCCCCCCACCTGCGAGGGCAGCCACACGAGACAACAACGACATCAATATCCGCTTCAATTTTACACGCCTGCTCCTCCTCCACCCCTCCCAGACCATCACATGCTTGTGGACATGAGATATAAAAGTAACGTTGTGGCGAAGAATTTACTTTTATCTTGAAAACTTCTAACATTAGCAAAGCATAAGTATGTACTGGTGCCCTTGCAATACAAAAAAGAAAAAAAGATGAAGGACAACATGTCACTAAACTCAATGTGGGTAAAATTCTCCTTTAACATTTTAATAAATTGTGATGAATGAAATGACAGGAACTTCCACCTTTGTCTCTGCACTCTATGGTATCTCTGAACACAAAGTCCCTATTTCTGCCAACACCAGGAAAATACCGCGACTATCGCGACATCAACAGAAAACCCCCATTTTGTTGAGTTAGAGAGACTGAGGAAAGACTGGATTCCCAGAATCTCTCATTATTAATGTCATAATAATCACGATTGCTAGATAAGGCAGCAGTCACATGGATCATTAAAGCAGCCCCGTCAGTAATTCAATAAAATTTTATTTGTATAACGCTTTTTACAGAGAACTGTCAGAAAGACGTTGTACAGAGAAACAGAAGAAGAATTGGGCAAAAAACCAGGCCTGAACCCACAAAACCAGGCCTGAACCCCCAACAAGCAAAACGATGGGAAGAAAAACACAGTTTTGGTGGCGAAAAAAAACTTCCCAGAAATCTGGGAAGGAACCTGGCTAGAGAGAGGGAGCCCATCTTTCACTGGCCGGCCCGGTTTAAACTAGAGGTGGAATGGAGGGTAATGAAAATGTATCCAACATAGCAAAAAATAAATAAAAAATCAAGTGGGCTGAACACGTTGCAGTCTGAGATAGTAAACTCGCTGGTAAGTAGAAAGTCCAATAAAAGGATGTAAAATGTTCAATTGAAAGGGGGCGGGGGGGTGCCTCTGGAACTCCGGTTGTGTCAGTACCATTCTCATATATGATTAACCAGGTTTATCCTCGTCTGAACAGTCCTATATTACATTCAAATGATGCGTTCCTGGCAGAGCCAGTGACAACGGAAGTGTACCAGGAACACACCTGATGACCTGCGTAGTTAAGAGTTTTCAGTCTGGATTTCACCACTTTGTTGCACATTGAAAAGCACTTTGGAAATTACATTCATTATTATTAATAATAATAATAATAATAATAATAATCTCTTCGACAGAGATAGAAGTTGTATAACAGATGAAAGGGAAAGGTTAAAGACAAACGAGCCTCAACAAATCAAAGCCCGTGGTAGGTGTGTGTGTCCATGTGTATGTGTGTGTACGGTGCGTGTGTGCGTGCACATGTGCTCCGGGGAGGAGTTTGAGAGGCTAATCTTTTCCTAGCAGGGGACAGCTTAAGAATGGTCTCAAACAGCACCCCGTTTACAGCACAGAGCTCAAACAGCACCCCGTTTACAGCACAGAGCTCAAACAGCACCCCGTTTACAGCACAGAGCTCAAACAGCACCCCGTTTACAGCACAGAGCTCAAACAGCACCCCGTTTACAGCACAGAGCTCAAACAGCACCCCGTTTACAGCACAGAGCTCAAACAGCACCCCGTTTACAGCACAGAGCTCAAACAGCACCCCGTTTACAGCGCAGCAAGACGGGCTCCTTCACCGATCCGACCCTTCGGGGGGCTTTACCACAGCGCCATAACTGGACCAAAGTCCAGCAGCGTGCCCGCAACATGCCGCGTGCGAGTGAGCACGCTTGTTGCCATGGCAAACTGAAATAAGAGTTCTCAGAAGACTTACAAATAGAGCCATTGTTTAAGAGCCAATAATAAAGCAGTATCAAGAGCAGGATCTGAAACGCACTAAACAGAGAGATCACATGACAAAGGAATTATTTTATCTTTAGAACTGTAATCCCTTTTTTGCGGGGGGTGGGAGCAGTGACAGAACCGATTCTGAAAAGCAGAACAGTGACAGTATGGGCTGCATTTACTAAATACAAAACAAGTCCAAACAAAACTAAATAAAGTTTGTTTCTTTGGAAAATTTGAAATGCTTCCAAGAGAGATAATGGCACAGAGGCAAATCTGTGTCTGCAATTTCACACCAGGATGAAGCGTTCCAGTGAAATGCCACTCTGGCCAGAGAGAGAGAGGGAGGGACAGCGAGAGAGAAGGAGAACAGCTCTCCCTCCCTGGAGAGCACATGATGCAGACAGAATGCATGATGGGAAGGGTTCAGTTACTCTGCAACTGCACATTAAGCACATACCACACACTGGTGTAGACTATTCACAGACCCTTCACCACACTCAAAACATGTGTGTGCGCGTGTGTGTGTTGGGGGGATACAACTATCGACAACTTTAGATTTGGGAAAATAATTGTTACTTTGACATAAAACATAATTAAAGGTGCTGTATGGACAGCCAGATTGGTGCAAGGGGAAGGTCACATGACCATGCAATTGTATTTTTTGACTACCCTGTCTGCCTGGATTTACTCTAGGTCTGCCTAACTTTGTGCTTCTTCACTTTAGGTCTGCCTAACTTTGTGCTTCTCCACTTTAGGTCTGCCTAACTTTGTTCTTCTCCACTTTAGGTCTGCCTAACTTTGTTCTTCTCCACTTTAGGTCTGCCTAACTTTGTTCTTCTCCACTTTAGGCCTGCCTAACTTTGTTCTTCTCCACTTTAGATCTGCCTAACTTTGTGCTTCTCCACTTTAGGTCTGCCTAACTTTGTTCTTCTCCACATTAGGTCTGCCTAACTTTGTGCTTCTCCACTTTAGGTCTGCCTAACTTTGTGCTTCTCCACTTTAGGTCTGCCTAACTTTGTTCTTCTCCACTTTAAGTCTGTCTAACTTTGTCCTTTTCCATGTTGTATCGTTTCCAAGTACAGAGACATGTGCTCATGGGACACGCATCAGTACAGAACAGACAAGGCACAGACATTTCAATACACTGCCTCCTGCATGTGGGCGGGTCCTGGACAATGACCAGCAGATGGTGGACAGTGATTGGCAGGTTATACAGCTGAGAGTGACACTGCAGAAGTGGGCTTCATTGCTCTGGCTGTTCCTCACAGTAGAACAGTATTTACATTTGTTATACAGAGGAAATGGATGTGGTTCAGAGGAAATGGAATGGATGTGGTTCAGAGGGAATGGAATGGATGTGGTTCAGAGGAAATGGATGTGGTTCAGATTAAATGGATGTGGTTCAGATTAAATTGATGCGGTTCAGAGGAAATGGATGTGGTTCAGAGGAAATGGATGTGGTTCAGAGGGAATGGAATGGATGTGGTTCAGAGGAAATGGATGTGGTTCAGATTAAATGGATGTGGTTCAGAGGAAATGGAATGGATATGGTTCAGATTAAATGGATGTGGTTCAGATTAAATTGATGCGGTTCAGAGGAAATGGATGTGGTTCAGAGGAAATGGACGTGGTTCAGAGGAAATGGATGTGGTTCAGAGGGAATGGAATGGATGTGGTTCAGATTAAATGGATGTGGTTCAGATTAAATTGATGCGGTTCAGAGGAAATGGATGTGGTTCAGATTAAATGGATGTGGTTCAGAGGAAATGGATGTGGTTCAGAGGAAATGGACGTGGTTCAGAGGAAATGGATGTGGTTCAGAGGGAATGGAATGGATGTGGTTCAGATTAAATGGATGTGGTTCAGATTAAATTGATGCGGTTCAGAGGAAATGGATGTGGTTCAGAGGAAATGGATGTGGTTCAGAGGGAATGGAATGGATGTGGTTCAGAGGAAATGGATGTGGTTCAGATTAAATGGATGTGGTTCAGAGGAAATGGAATGGATATGGTTCAGATTAAATGGATGTGGTTCAGATTAAATTGATGCGGTTCAGAGGAAATGGATGTGGTTCAGAGGAAATGGACGTGGTTCAGAGGAAATGGATGTGGTTCAGAGGGAATGGAATGGATGTGGTTCAGATTAAATGGATGTGGTTCAGATTAAATTGATGCGGTTCAGAGGAAATGGATGTGGTTCAGATTAAATGGATGTGGTTCAGAGGAAATGGATGTGGTTCGTTTAATTTGTCCCCCTGTAAAGTGTGGGTCACTTGACTTTTAACTGATCCATAATGGTGACCATTATACATAGACTAGCTATGCCAATGTTGTTGAAAGCCAGTAACTGGAATGTAGCCTTTGAATACTTCTCCCCCCTATTGAGAGTGGATAAGGACATAAAGCTGCTCAGAGCTGCTCACTGTATTTGTTTCGTATTATTAACTTTTATGTTTTCTCATGAATTATGCTCATTTTTATTGTGGGTACAATAATACTGTCGTTTTGATCTTGCTCCATTGGCTTTAACACGGTCGGCCTTATCTAGCTCCTGTCAATACATCAAATGAAGGCATTTACCAGATGAACTTATTCACATTGACGAACGCAGCGTATTTCTTTCACATGCAGTCAATGTACACAACCGGACATTCCCTCAATCAACTCAGGCTAAGTAGATCTTGCTCAAGGGTACAATGGCAACATCCCACCTGGGATTCAAACTGACAGTGACAAGCCCAGTTACCTATCCTACCTTTTATGTCACACTGACTCTGTTCTGGTCCAATGATCTGAAGACTTCGCCCGGCCACGGCACTCTATGCTGGCAGCTCGTCACATTCAAGGTCCCGTAACAGGGCTCGGCTCTGTGTATTATCTAAGGATCGTCTGTCTGAGAGAACAGCCTTGGATGTGTGCTGTTTGTATACATAATTCAAGGGTCAGGCTCCAGTACTGGATGGCCGCAGTGTCTGCTGGTTTTTGGAGTGTTTTGGCATTTAAGCGCATCATTTAAGTTACCGGTTGACAGAAAGGGCCACGGACCTGGTTTCCAAGACGTGAAACTGCCTGCCAATTGAAAGTTAAACCTCATACCTCAATAAACCCACAGACACTGTGGACTCCAGTTTAGCCACCCTTAACCCAACCATACAGTGTAAAAACAAACAGCATCTATGACCAATCATCAACTCTTGGCAAATGCATTTAGCATTCGTTGCATTAGCTACTTCCCGCTGAACACGGACACAGCCCGCTACAAACGTGTGCGTAGTATCCATGGTTACCCACAGTTAAAGTGAAATCTGTGAAAGTGACAAGGTCTGTAAAAATAGTGGTTTGACCCTTTAAAACTTAACAAAGCAAAGTACTCACACACTCCTAATACATTCCTGCAAATGAAAATAATATCTTTAGAAGTCCGGTTTAACAGGTTACAAGTGTATATTGGCATACACAACTACCAACTGCCCACCTAACCTCAAATAACTTCCAGACCAGTAAGCACGTTGTTCAAAAGATTTGCGTTGCTGTAGTAGGCTACACCATGCTGCTCAAAATTCACAAGGTTCACAGTTGACTTGAAACAAACACACCAAAAGACCACTCATTCATACATCTATGATACATAACCAAATCACAATTCACAGCGCGTGAAATCATTAGTGGTTCATTCTATCCTCGTGCAAAAAATAGCTGCACGAGAAGTTCACAAGCAGGTTCGGCGGCATTTTATTTTCTTGTTACACCGTGTCGAAATTCCACATGGCATTACCTTAAATAGCCTACCGGTTCTTCAGTTTCAATCCGTTTAATAGCTCACCAAATTCACCAGTTTTAAGGAAAATCCGCAGTTCCACTGGCCTCTTACACAGACTTTTGTGAATGTGCTTAAATTGTATGACTTATCTGTTCGGTCTGTGCATATGAACAGTATATGATTATGAATCAAATGCACTTCAGAACCACGCGCACTCCGTTCCGAAACTACAGGCTGCAGCATTATCACTGACACAAATACACCTCACCTACATGATTGTTTTTTACACTGCACTGGGTGCAAGGCTGCATAACACCGTGATGCATCTTTAAGACAGGAAACAGCCCACAAAAACACGTCCCTCGCAAACTATAAAACGAACTGCACATATGTAACGGGATTCGATTTGTTGAGCCTTTTTAATGTTGTAAACCAATAGATACAAATATGTTAGTTTTCGCATGGGAAACCTCGTGGTAAGACGTCTGATGGTTTGTAACCTACTACAGTAGGCTAACAAACTCACTTTATCAGTGTCTATTCAAATACATGCGAGGTTCGACAGAGCTCATTTATTCCATTTGTATTTTTAATGAAACTGCTGCAAAACTCAAATCGCGGATTTTTAACCCTCAAGCGCAGACTGTAACGCCTGCTAATCAATGCAGAACCGGAAACAGATTTTTTTATAAAAAAACATCACATAATTCGTATAACTGCTAACGTATCTATTCTGTTACGTAGTATATGGTCGTACCTTCTGTCCATGTAAATAGGATGTGTTTATTGTCTTGCGATGAATCCCATGACTGTTTGGATGAGCGTCTTCAACCTAGCTAGCAACGCGACTGAATTCTCTTAATTTGCGAAATGCAACGTTACCAAACACTTCTGCATTGAAAAACAAAGGAAGCTGAAGCTCAAGCTGTCAATGTCCCCTTCTCCCTGCAGCCCAAATCACGTGTGCTGCAAAAAAGCGGCTAAAGTTTTCATGTCCCCGAGTGCTCGTAAGCATTACCAGTATTTCTACCACGCAGAGGACGTCGCCTATCACACACATTGTAATTAGCAAGATTCAAATACGAGTATTTTTTTAACGATTTGCCATATATCCAGTAGCCTAGGCTATAATCAGAAACAACTACAATTGTGGTTTCTTTCTGAACTATCTATTGGTTGGCATATGGAAATTATTATTATATAAAAAAACAATTATTATTATTATTAATAATTTTTAAAAATGATGTTAGCGTCACCCGTAAACTCTTGAAATGCAAAAGATTGCCAACTGCAAAAGATTGACGACCGACAGTTCTTTAATTGATTTCTAGTTACTCAATTGATGAAATAAAAGGATGAGTTATTTGGTCTCGTTTGCACTTATGGGATAGGCTACAGTAGGCTAAACCGTATTATATGTTCTGACATTTAGTCGTTTTCATTAGCCTACAATTTCTTTTGCAAATTAAAGGCGCCGGTACATTAAACAAATGCGTCTCAATTTGTAACCATGCAGCCATAGAACGTAAGACGTATATTTTTAATCATAGTTCCATACATTGATTGATCTTTTTTTCTTACCTTGATTGATCTTACTTAAACAATCAATCAAGTAGGCTAGAAAACGTATGTACACACCGGAACTCTTTACACGAAACAGAACGGAACTAAGAATGCGTCTTTCTACTCTTAATTATCTCTGAAACCAAATCACATGACTTTTATGAACCAGTCAGCTGACGTAACCGAGCTGCACTGTTGATGTTTCTGAAAGGGCTGGAATTATTTAGCAGGAATTATGATCAAATTACTTGAGAAACTGCCTCCAACGGAATGTCCAAAAGTAAGTACACAGATCTGCACTTTAAGATACATGCAACAACATTACTTAACAACAAAAAGTGGTGAATATTACCGAAAGCGATTTTTCAACTGCTAGCTATATTTCTCGCGGCGTTAGCTATGATAACGTTATCTATCACAAGATAAAACGTTATTTAACTTAAATTAAATAGCTCGCTAGATCTCTGGTATTAATATGCGATAGTGTAATTCGAGGGCTGCCTAAGGTTTGGAGGTTTACCTTTTAGGATCACAGAGGTAATGACATTCATAAGGACATTACCCGCCCACTAACAGGCATGTTGATATAATTGAATTCATGCCCACATTTGATGGAGAAATTATCATGATAGTTTGGAACATTTTGGTGTTGGTTTCTGCCGGAACCTATGGGCAATACATTATTTTAAATACCAAAGCTTATGCAAATGACAAAACTGGTAACAGTTAGAGAGCACTTTTGAACACATACAGTATGTTACTGTACAAATTAACACGTCTTTATTACAAATAATATGTAGATTACCCTTAATCAGTAACGTTACTATGCGGACATTTTTTATGGACTTTATAAGAATTATAATGTGCTCAATTTCCAAATTGTCTTGGTGTAGCCTAATAT
Organism: Ilyophis sp. 1 JC-2022; assembly: GCA_022702515.1. Lineage (NCBI taxonomy): Eukaryota > Metazoa > Chordata > Actinopteri > Anguilliformes > Synaphobranchidae > Ilyophis > Ilyophis sp. 1 JC-2022. The sequence continues at coordinate 2,336,326 of CM040400.1, read as the reverse complement.
AGCCTAAATCACAATCTACACATCTCGATGGACTTGGCGAATTGTACCATACGCGATTAAAAATCAAGCATGCTACTGGATATGTAGCAAAAGGTGTTCAGTTTATGTTCAGTTATATCACACTGACGCTATAAACGTCATTTATAAAAACTAATTCAGAATGCTGTCCTCACATTCAGAGACTACCCCACTGTAGAGGGACATGCTGTTCTCACATACAGAGACTACCCCACTGTAGAGGGACATGCTGTTCTCACATACAGAGACTACCCCACTGTAGAGGGACATGCTGTTCTCACATTCAGAGACTACCCCACTGTAGAGGGACATGCTGTTCTCACATACAGAGACTACCCCACTGTAGAGGGACATGCTGTTCTCACATTCAGAGACTACCCCACTGTAGAGGGACATGCTGTTCTCACATACAGAGACTACCCCACTGTAGAGGGACATGCTGTTCTCACATACAGAGACTACCCCACTGTAGAGGGACATGCTGTTCTCACATACAGAGACTACCCCACTGTAGAGGGACATGCTGTTCTCACATACAGAGACTACCCCACTGTAGAGGGACATGCTGTTCTCACATTCAGAGACTACCCCACTGTAGAGGGACATGCTGTTCTCACATACAGAGACTACCCCACTGTAGAGGGACATACTGTTCTCACATTCAGAGACTACCCCACTGTAGAGGGACATGCTGTTCTCACATACAGAGACTACCCCACTGTAGAGGGACATACTGTTCTCACATTCAGAGACTACCCCACTGTAGAGGGACACGCTGTTCTCACATTCAGAGACTACCCCACTGTAGAGGGACATACTGTTCTCACATACAGAGACTACCCCACTGTAGAGGGACATGCTGTTCTCACATTCAGAGACTACCCCACTGTAGAGGGACATGCTGTTCTCACATTCAGAGACTACCCCACTGTAGAGGGACATGCTGTTCTCACATACAGAGACTACCCCACTGTAGAGGGACATGCTGTTCTCACATTCAGAGACTACCCCACTGTAGAGGGACATGCTGTTCTCACATACAGAGACTACCCCACTGTAGAGGGACATGCTGTCCTCACATTCAGAGACTACCCCACTGTAGAGGGACATGCTGTTCTCACATTCAGAGACTACCCCACTGTAGAGGGACATGCTGTTCTCACATTCAGAGACTACCCCACTGTAGAGGGACATGCTGTTCTCACATTCAGAGACTACCCCACTGTAGAGGGACATGCTGTTCTCACATACAGAGACTACCCCACTGTAGAGGGACATACTGTTCTCACATTCAGAGACTACCCCACTGTAGAGGGACATGCCGTTCTCACATTCAGAGACTACCCCACTGTAGAGGGACATGCTGTTCTCACATTCAGAGACTACCCCACTGTAGAGGGACATGCTGTTCTCACATTCAGAGACTACCCCACTGTAGAGGGACATGCTGTTCTCACATACAGAGACTACCCCACTGTAGAGGGACATGCTGTTCTCACATTCAGAGACTACCCCACTGTAGAGGGACATACTGTTCTCACATTCAGAGACTACCCCACTGTAGAGGGACATGCTGTTCTCACATACAGAGACTACCCCACTGTAGAGGGACATGCTGTTCTCACATACAGAGACTACCCCACTGTAGAGGGACATGCTGTTCTCACATTCAGAGACTACCCCACTGTAGAGGGACATGCTGTTCTCACATACAGAGACTACCCCACTGTAGAGGGACATACTGTTCTCACATTCAGAGACTACCCCACTGTAGAGGGACATGCTGTTCTCACATACAGAGACTACCCCACTGTAGAGGGACATGCTGTTCTCACATACAGAGACTACCCCACTGTAGAGGGACATACTGTTCTCACATTCAGAGACTACCCCACTGTAGAGGGACATGCTGTCCTCACATTCAGAGACTACCCCACTGTAGAGGGACATACTGTTCTCACATTCAGAGACTACCCCACTGTAGAGGGACATGCTGTTCTCACATACAGAGACTACCCCACTGTAGAGGGACATGCTGTTCTCACATACAGAGACTACCCCACTGTAGAGGGACATACTGTTCTCACATTCAGAGACTACCCCACTGTAGAGGGACATGCTGTTCTCACATACAGAGACTACCCCACTGTAGAGGGACATGCTGTTCTCACATACAGAGACTACCCCACTGTAGAGGGACATGCTGTTCTCACATACAGAGACTACCCCACTGTAGAGGGACATGCTGTTCTCACATACAGAGACTACCCCACTGTAGAGGGACATGCTGTTCTCACATTCAGAGACTACCCCACTGTAGAGGGACATGCTGTTCTCACATACAGAGACTACCCCACTGTAGAGGGACATACTGTTCTCACATTCAGAGACTACCCCACTGTAGAGGGACATGCTGTTCTCACATACAGAGACTACCCCACTGTAGAGGGACATACTGTTCTCACATTCAGAGACTACCCCACTGTAGAGGGACACGCTGTTCTCACATTCAGAGACTACCCCACTGTAGAGGGACATACTGTTCTCACATACAGAGACTACCCCACTGTAGAGGGACATGCTGTTCTCACATTCAGAGACTACCCCACTGTAGAGGGACATGCTGTTCTCACATTCAGAGACTACCCCACTGTAGAGGGACATGCTGTTCTCACATACAGAGACTACCCCACTGTAGAGGGACATGCTGTTCTCACATTCAGAGACTACCCCACTGTAGAGGGACATGCTGTTCTCACATACAGAGACTACCCCACTGTAGAGGGACATGCTGTCCTCACATTCAGAGACTACCCCACTGTAGAGGGACATGCTGTTCTCACATTCAGAGACTACCCCACTGTAGAGGGACATGCTGTTCTCACATTCAGAGACTACCCCACTGTAGAGGGACATGCTGTTCTCACATTCAGAGACTACCCCACTGTAGAGGGACATGCTGTTCTCACATACAGAGACTACCCCACTGTAGAGGGACATACTGTTCTCACATTCAGAGACTACCCCACTGTAGAGGGACATGCTGTTCTCACATTCAGAGACTACCCCACTGTAGAGGGACATGCTGTTCTCACATTCAGAGACTACCCCACTGTAGAGGGACATGCTGTTCTCACATTCAGAGACTACCCCACTGTAGAGGGACATGCTGTTCTCACATTCAGAGACTACCCCACTGTAGAGGGACATGCTGTTCTCACATACAGAGACTACCCCACTGTAGAGGGACATACTGTTCTCACATTCAGAGACTACCCCACTGTAGAGGGACATGCTGTTCTCACATACAGAGACTACCCCACTGTAGAGGGACATGCTGTTCTCACATACAGAGACTACCCCACTGTAGAGGGACATACTGTTCTCACATTCAGAGACTACCCCACTGTAGAGGGACATGCTGTCCTCACATTCAGAGACTACCCCACTGTAGAGGGACATACTGTTCTCACATTCAGAGACTACCCCACTGTAGAGGGACATGCTGTTCTCACATACAGAGACTACCCCACTGTAGAGGGACATACTGTTCTCACATTCAGAGACTACCCCACTGTAGAGGGACATGCTGTCCTCACATTCAGAGACTACCCCACTGTAGAGGGACATGCTGTTCTCACATACAGAGACTACCCCACTGTAGAGGGACATACTGTTCTCACATTCAGAGACTACCCCACTGTAGAGGGACATGCTGTTCTCACATACAGAGACTACCCCACTGTAGAGGGACATGCTGTTCTCACATTCAGAGACTACCCCACTGTAGAGGGACATGCTGTTCTCACATTCAGAGACTACCCCACTGTAGAGGGACATGCTGTTCTCACATACAGAGACTACCCCACTGTAGAGGGACATGCTGTTCTCACATTCAGAGACTACCCCACTGTAGAGGGACAGCTGCGCTTTCCAAAAGCACAGAGACGGACAAGAAGTCTGAGGTGTTTAACTTGTGTTATGAAAAATACTTTAAAAACATGCTGTTGTCAGGCTTAGCAATGGGAGAGTTATAAATAACGTGTATCTCTAGTCATTAGTCCTATCAATGGCTTCTATCAGAACAAATAAACTTATATCAGCGAGTTATTAACGCATGCAATAGCTTACCCGAACTCAAAACAGAGGCAGAAACCATTGGGATGTTCTAGAGCACGGTGCTGGATGTTCCCTGGACAGTACACACAGAATGATAAGCCTACACAGGCTGTATATCCTTTTATTGCTTCCAAATATTCTTCTTTATGCTTAGTTGGAACATGTAGCGTTTATAAACAGTACCGTTGAGCAGGCTTCTCTGGTTTAGCACTAGCCTGCTACCCAACCTGTTCTTTTAGCCCTGGTTTTTGGAGCTTCATATTTGCCTGGTTGTGTGACACTGAAGTCACGGATCATTCCATTCATAGCTGTCAAGCAGCTATTTGAGTCACCACACAGGCCAGGTACACCGTGTTTACTGCAACACAGAGGCCAGGTACACCGTGTTTACTGGAAGGCCTTTACTCCCAGACGCCTGCCAGCAGTCAGACTACAAGACAAAAAGTTTGACTTTCACTTTGACAAACAGACAAGTGCTGGTGTCATTTCTCTTCAAACTGTTCTTATTTTTGACAGAAAAATAACAAAACTTGGACTCACAATGACTCATGACTTCAAGTTAACGTCACATTTTTACTTAATTAAGACTTACATGTTACTTCCTGTTATCAGGAACATACCATACCTGGTACCCCCCAGTGTGAAGTCTGGCGTAGTGTTTTACATCAGAACTTTGGTGTATTTATGCTAGTGTTGGCATTTTTTGTCAGACACTGTGTGAGGTGTGATGTTTTTTCCTCATGACTATTCTAGCACCATGGTGATAGGTTTGCAGACATACATGTCTTCACTTTTTTCATTCTCTGTTTTACACACTGTATCACTGATGTGTTACATTTCTACTCTGTGGCGTAGTATTTTCTCTGAGACAGGTTTGTAGGTCATTCTGGATAGGAGCAGCCTTCAAATGAATGACTAATGTGGTAATAATGATTGCAATGATAAATAAGTAGTGATGATGTAATATCTTTGTGACTGTCAGTGTCCCTATACAAGTGGTAAACTTTCCGTTTTTGCCTGAGATTCATATCCACCAGAAATGTTTAAATGTTGATTAAATGACTTAATGCCTGTAATGAGAACAGAGACTAATGGGGGAAAATCTAGCACACTAAACACACACACACACACACACACACACACACACACACACCATACGCATACCACACACACACACACACACACACACACAATACTTAAAACAGATTTATATTACATTGGTCTGGGCTGTACACACAGGATGACCATTTCTTTTTCAGTCATATTTTTCAGTCCAATTTATGCCACAGAGGCGACCTCTAGTGGTAAAAGAGTATATAGAGATTTTTTTCTCAGAACAGATTTAAGCTATTCCTTGAGCATAACTGCTGTGCACTGCACATATTTGATTGCAATTTTGGCCAGAAAGCGCAGTATTTTCTCTCTCATTCCAGTTTGGGAAAGTTTAATGAATTGAAAGGGCTTTCATTAAACAGAAAACGTGAATTAAGTTTGTGTTCCTTAACCTTTTCACCTTGTGAGGAATATTGATTGTAAAATGTTTGAACGTATTTAGCCAATGTATTTTTTAGATTGTGGAAATTTAATGAAAATGTTGCCTCCTACTAATTTTGTGGCAAAAACACACTTAAAGCATCAAAGTGGAAAGATAAAGGCTAAGTGTAAAGCCGAAACGTGTCACCCCGTCCAAATCACAATCTTCCAGCAACGTTGTAAAACATTGCAGCAACATTGTACAACGTTCCAGTAACATTGTAAAACATTGCAGCAACATTGTAAAACATTGCAGCAACATTGTAGTAACATTGTAAAACATTGCAGCAACATTGTAAAACATTGCAGTAACATTGTAAAACATTGCAGTAACATTGTAAAACATTGCAGCAACATTGTAGTAACATTGTAAAACATTGCAGCAACATTGTAGTAACATTGTAAAACATTGCAGTAACATTGTAAAACATTGCAGTAGAATTGTAAAACATTGCAGTAACATTGTAAAACATTGCAGTAACATTGTAAAACATTGCAGTAACATTGTAAAACATTGCAGTAACATTGTAAAACATTGCAGTAACATTGTGAAACATTGCAGTAACATTGTAAAACATTGCAGCAACATTGTAAAACATTGCAGCAACATTGTTAAACATTGCAGTAACATTGTAAAACATTGCAGTAACATTGTAAAACATTGCAGTAGAATTGTAAAACATTGCAGCAACATTGCAGCAACATTGTAAAACATTGCAGTAACATTGTAAAACATTGCAGCAACATTGTGAAACATTGCAGTAACATTGTAAAACATTGCAGCAACATTGTGAAACATTGCAGCAACATTGTGAAACATTGCAGTAACATTGTAAAACATTGCTGCAACATCGTAAAACATTGCAGCAACATTGTAAAACATTGCAGCAACATTGTTAAACATTGCAGTAACATCTTGTGCCAGCAGGGTCCTTGTTTAGCACAGGAACCCCAAGCTGTTTGAGGAGCTCTGCTGCAGAAATGGCATTCATTTGGACAACACTGCAAAATGAGCATTTTTAGCCTGTCACCACGGTAACCAGAGCCCTGTGGGAAACTGCTAACTGTCCAGAGAGGTCGTGCACTGGGCCTGGTCTCTTTCTCAGTCACATAAGCTTTTCACCGACCGTGAATGAGAAATGTCCCATACAAAATTAGTCATTATTTAAAGACATATAAAATGTGTTAAAAAATATTATAAAATATATGTATTCATGTACATACCCTATTATACAAAATATCTATTATAGCTAAATACATAGGCCAATTCTTTGGAATCTCCAAAGTCCAGAAAATCCAAATCCGGCCCAGGTTTTCTTTTTTTACGGTTAGGTTTATTTCAGAATAACATAATGCCGTAGCTTCCCTTGTTAATGTACTGTGAGTTATGCCACTGTTTCACACGCCCGTGGGACACTTAGCACCAAATTGATTTGGATAAATGGCTCTCCTCTGGCATCCGCTCTTCTTAGCTTCATCTGCAGAGGGTTGGCCGTTAGGGAACGACTAAAATGTTTTTTCTTTATTGTTTTTTTTTACAATATCAGAGGATCTGAAAATCTACAGGTAACAGAGACCCCGTCCGTATTAATTTCACCCCAATATGGGTTTATACGTGTATTTAAGGAAATGTGTTCTTCACTTTGAGTCATTGGTAAATGCAGCTGTTTTTTTCATGGTGAATTTAATGATAAGTTAAGTAGACTTAGGTAAACTGTATTTGAGAAGGAAAAAAAGAACACCTATTTAATCATGAGTCAAAGTAGATGAAATTGAGACCATTTGAATGCGCAAAATGAATGAAATTTACATTGCAGCCGTTTTGTAGCGTCATCCTGCTGAGATGACCTAGATGACCCTGTACCTTTTTAATATTGTAAATCCCTGGTTTCTGATTGGCCAGAGGACACCGCAGAAGGGCCCTGCCCAGTTTCTGATTGGCCAGAGGACACCGCAGGAGGGCCCTGCCCAGTTTCTGATTGGCCAGAGGACACCGCAGAAGGGCCCTGCCCAGTTCCTATTGTTTTCTCTCACAAACCCAGAGCTTCCATTGAAGGGACAGAGAAGCATTACAACTGCATGCAAAGACAAATGCATCATCCCAGTGTTATTTTTTATTATTTTAAAATGGTTTCTATATTTTTATATCTATAAACCAAGGTTATTTTAACATTTGAAAGTGAAATTGAAAAAAACCAAATAAAACCCAATACGGAGCAGTTATTGAGAGGTGCAATAGAGAGGGAGACCACTAGGGGGAGGAAGAGGCCCATACATAAATGAAAGGGATGGTTTTCAGGGATGAACTCCACCATTTGAACCCTTTGAAGAGTCTGTTTTTTGGAATGTTTATTTCAAAGTTCTCAGTGTTCTAGAACTCATTGTGGCTGTTACATCAGCATTAGAATGTTCAGTAGAATGTTCAATTAAGAACCACCATAAAGAGTTAATGATTGTGCCTTTCCTCTCTGCAGTTGAAACATCATTAGAAAAAAGCTAGCTGACTCAACTCACCCATGCACATTTATGATGTGTGTGATTTCTGCACCAAGCCAAATAAAGGATTCATATTTTGTAATATTATTTATTCATATTGTTATTGTTATACAGTCATAGATAACATCCACGATGCTAACCACTAGGTCTCTTATGACTGTGAATGTGTTTGTCTCATCCCCACTGACTTACAGTGCAGTCATACATAACATCCACGATGCTAACCGCTAGGTCTCTTATGACGGTGAATGTGTTGGTCTCATCCGCACTGACTTACAGTGTAGTCATAGATAATATCCACTACGCTAACCGCTAGGTCTCCTATGACGGTGAATGTGTTTGTCTCATTCCCACTGACTTACAGTGAGTGCAGTCATAGATAATATCCACGATGCTAACCGCTAGGTCTCTTATGACTGTGAATGTGTGTGTCTCATCCCCACTGACTTACAGTGCAGTCATAGATAATATCCACTACGCTAACCGCTAGGTCTCTTATGACTGTGAATGTGTGTGTCTCATCACCACTGACTTACAGTGCAGTCATAGATAACATCCATGTCCCAAGGGCAGCAACAAGGCTTCAGGTCAGAGCAGCTAGTGACCCACCAGTGATGGACGGATCACACTGACACAAGTGGCAGATGTGAGCATAAGGCCATAACCAGCATTAGCATACGCTAAACGGCGCTTAGAATCATAATAAAAACATTCCCAGATGTCATTGCAAGGCAGTAGTGCCTAACATTGATTAATGAGAGCAGCCCTACTTTATATCACGCCGAAGTGCACAAGGTGTCTAACAGCGATGTAATGTATTAGTGCAATTTAGCACGATGCCAAAGTTCGCTCGCAGTAAAAATCACGACTTGGGCCGATATGATGGTATTGGGGACACATTTAATCTGGAACGGTTCTGAGTTGCAGGGTTCTGGGTAATATTCGTAACTGCTTTGCTCTTTTTTTTAAGACTCAAAAGTTACCCTTTTAGGCCAACACCTCTGCTATATAAGCCAAATCTACACCCCACTTGAACCGTGTTGTTTTTAAACAACAAACTGCATTGCTCCAGTAGTCTCACCAGGTGGAAAAATCTGTTGGTACGAAACAAAAACAAGGTTTCATTGATGAGTCTTTTTACCTTTCCGATTGCTGAGCTGCGGGGACCTTGAGGTAAAAAGAGGAACTTGAGTCCTTTATCTGCAGAAGAAGGTGCTTTAAGTCCTGAGGTCACAGTGTTTAGAGGCTGTAAGTCCTGAGGTCACAGTGTTTAGAGGCTGTAAGTCCTGAGGTCACAGTGTTTAGAGGCTGTAAGTCCTGAGGTCACAGTGTTTAGAGGCTGTAAGTCCTGAGGTCACAGTGTTTAGAGGCTGTAAGTCCTGAGGTCACAGTGTTTAGAGGCTGTAAGTCCTGAGGTCACAGTGTTTAGAGGCTGTAAGTCCTGAGGTCACAGTGTTTTTAAAGACTCGCCGAGTTTAGAGACTATAAATGTGAAAAAATGATCTCTCTCACTCCCCAGTTCCTCCACAGAGTAGTGGATGGGGTATGTGGGCGGGACCCTCCTCGGTTTGGGGATTATGGGAGCACATGGAGCCTGCCGGAGTGGATGGAGGTTCTGGACGGTCTCTCCTTGTTCTTCCGCTTCGCGGTGGGGAAGAAGTGCTCTGATGAAGAGGTGAGTTGCATCACTTCCTGTCTCCACTAAACCGCACTTTCAGTACCTGTCTGTGTAGGACAAAATATAATGTGTGTATGCGTGTGTGTGTGTGTGTGTATGTGTGTGTGTATCTGTACATGTATGCGTGTACCTGCATATGCGTGTGCATGCCTGTGTGCGTGCATGTGTAACTATACATGTGTGGGCATGTATGTGCATGTACGTGCATGTGTGTGTGTGTGTGTGTGTGTGTGTCTACATGTGTGTGCATGTCCTTGTGTGTATGCGTATACCTGTAAATGCATGTGTGTGCGTGTGTCTGTCTATGTATGTGTATGTGTGTGTCTGTACATGTGTGTACATGCGTGTGCATGCATGTGTGTCTGTACATGGGTGTACGGGCCTGTGTGTGAATGTGTGTACATGTACATGCGTGTGTGTGCGTGTGTATGTACATGCGTGTGTGTGTGCAGGTGCACGAGTCCCTGCTGGATCTGGGTGGCGGGCATCGCGAGGCTGTCCTGGCGTGTCTGAAGGGCAGGGGGGAGGAGCTTCGGCAGGCCCTGGTGGAGCGGACCAATGCTGTGTCCTCTGCCCAGCTCCATGACTTTGACTGGCAGATCAAGGTACCAATCCAGACACCCATCTCCCACCTGTTAGTTATGGTGACAATTCAGTAAAATGTTGCTAATATAGACAACATGAAGCCGATAAGAATGCTGTTGTCCATATTAGCAGAAGATGAACTGCAAGCTATCTTAACATAACCGTAATTTATAGGATTTAGAGGTTAACTGAACATCACGCTCATGCACACACACAGACACACACACCTCACGCTCATGCACACACACAGACACACACACCACACGCTCATGCACACAAACGTACACACACACAAACGCGATCAACATCAGTTTTTGAAGCACAGGTGTAAAAATTGGCAAGTTGTCTTTGAGGCGGCCATGCTCAATCGTATTTAAAAACTTACAGAAGTACAGGAACGGCTTGTCTTTGAATACTGCACTTTTCAGGGATAAAAATCTCATTTAAACTTTGAGGAAATGGCCTGAGGGTGCACTCTAATTAGAGCGGATTCTTCTGGTGCTGAAGCTACATCCCAATTCTGGTTAATTGCTGCAGCACCCCGAAACCCAGCGCATCCTTCTGACTCTAATGCTCCCCAGCTCATCAACAAGCTGTGATTTCACCCACTTAGGCTGCACTTAGTGTGAAGGATTTTCTGGATTTTGAAGGAGTTTAAAAAGTTGTGTTTTGTAAAGGAAAGCTATGAAGTGGTACAGCCTACGCTCAGTGCTATAGGTATTGTGCATTGCATGTTCTCGCGTCAGAGATGCTAGCCGTCCGCAGCACTACACCCATCAGCTCGCTGAAGTCCCGTGAGACAGGTGTACAGGTGTACAGTGTCTTGACCAGCCGCTGTGGGTGGGGCTGGTCAGAACTTGGCTCTGAGTTATTTTTACCTCAGAATAAGCAGTGGATTTAGACCTAGGAAGCCAGGTGAGTGAAGGTACCTGTGTAATCAGCTTTAAATCATCAATTAAGCACTGAGTAGCAATGAGAACCAGACCCTGTGGCTCTCCAGGACCCGGGTTCGGGACCCCAGCACACCCTGTGGCTCTCCAGGACCAGGGTTGGGGACCCCAGCAGACCCCGTGGCTCTCCAGGACCAGGGTTAGGGACCCCAGCAGACCCTGTGGCTCTCCAGGACCCGGGTTAGGGACCCCGACAGACCCTGTGGCTCAGAGGGAGTGCTCACCTTGCCACTCGGACACTTGAAAGGATTGCTTTCCTGAGCCTGAGTGCATGAAACTAAATGGTGTTTCAGGGACTGAACCTATCCATCCTGCTTTCCAAAGACAGCTCTTATTTCCCAAAAACAGGGTTAAGACCCATAAAGACTGTAAGTGCCGGGTATTGATATTTGTTCTTGTCTCTTGTGAATAAGCTAATAAAGCTTGGTTGTTAATGGTGCGCTAAATCGTCCGCTGGCAGTGCAGTGGAGCATTCAGGGTTACAGAGTCCTGAACGCTCTATGGTTTCAGTGAGCAAATTACAGGGGTCATTTCTTTTTCATTTTCGGGGTCATGACCACTTTAATTTATCTGGAGGTACTTCTGTAGAATCGTTCATTTCAGAGGTCGGGCCTGGAGATGGTTAAGAGTTGTGATTTATGGCACAGATTGAAAGAACTGCGGAAGAAAAATCAAACCTCGTTATGTTTCGTGATGTGTGTCGAGCGCTCGCCTCGCACGTAGACCCGTGTTTTGTGGTCCCATGAGGCCAGTACGCCATACTCCGCACACGGGCGATGATGCAAAATGACCAGGATGTGGAACAGTATTTATTTATTTATTATTTCATTTATTATTTATTTTCTTTATTATTATGGGTTTATGAGTATAAACTGTGTAAATCTTGTGTTCAACAGCTCTGCTCATTAACACACACACACTGGATGCTCTGCTCATTAACACACACACTGAACGCTCCTCTCATTAACACACACACTGAATGCTCTGCTCATTAACACACACACTGAATGCTCTGCTCATTAACACACACACTGAACGCTCCTCTCATTAACACACACACTGAATGCTCTGCTCATTAACACACACACTGAATGCTCTTCTCATTAACACACACACTGAACGTTTGGCTCATTAACACACACACTGAATGCTCTTCTCATTAACACACACACTGAACGTTTGGCTCATTAACACACACACTGAAGGCTCTTCTCATTAACACACACACTGAATGCTCCACTCATGAACACACACACACTGAATGCTCTTCTCATTAACACACACACTGAACATTCGGCTCATTAACACACACACTGAATGCTCCACTCATTAACACACACACTGAATGCTCCACTCATTAATACACACACTGAACACTCTGCACTCTTTGTCTCCCTTCTGCAGTTGGCCATGTCCAGCGATAAGATCTCCTCCCTGCAGATGGCGCTGTTGAGCCTCAGTCTGGATGTAAAGCAGGGTGGAGAGCTGAAGCCTGTCACCCTCGAGCTGAACCGCGAGGAGCTACAGACCCTCATCAACTCCTTAGAGGCAGCTAATAAGGTACTGAGTTAAACTCAGCCAATAAGGTATTGAGTTACAGTCAGCCAATGAGGTACTGAGTTACAGTCAGCCAATGAGGTACTGAGTTACACTCAGCCAATGAGGTACTGTTACAATCAGCCAATAAGGTACTGAGTTACAATAGGCCAATAAGGTACTGAGTTGCACTCGGCCAATAAGGTACTGAGTTGCACTCAGCCAATAAAGTACTGAGTTACATTCAGCCAATAAGGTGCTCTATCACACTCAGCCAATAAGATACTGAGTTATACTCAGGCAATAGGGTATTTGGCCCAGCAGCTCTACCACCATGCACTCTGCTCCTGCTGAATTGCTGAAGCTAAGCAGGTGTGGGCTTGGTTAGCACTTTGATTGGAGACCTCCTGGGAAAACTAAGTTGCTGCTGGAAGTGGTGTTGGTGGACCAGTAGGGGGCAATCTTCCCTCTGGTCAAATAAACTGCAATGCCCCAGGGCAGTGATGGGGACACTGTGCTGTAATAGATGCCGTCTTTCAGATGAGACGTTAAACCGAGGTCCTGACTCACTGTGGTCATTAAAGATCCCATGACACTTATCGTAAAGAGTAGGGGTTTCCCCGGTGTCCTGGCTAAATTCCCAACCCTGGCTCTTTCAATCTGCCACCTAATCATCCCCCAGTTTAATTGGCTAAAATCATTCTCTCCCTCTCCATGGTGAGCATTCTGGTGCGAAATGGATGCCGTTGCCTCACTCAGGTGGGTGCAACACATTGGTGGTGGTAGAGGCGAGTTTCCCCTCATCATTGTAAAGCGCTTTGAGTCACCGGTTGGTGAGAAAGGCGCTATATAAATGCAAGGCATTATTTAGTATTATTATTCAACAATAAGGTACTGGATCTCCCTCTGGTGGTGTGATGTCACTATCTTCCCTGTGATTGGTGCCAGTAAACTCACCCTGGACCAGTTTACAAGGCAGTAGATTATCGAATTCATTCATACTGTATTTTATGCATGCATATTCCTGTGATATTTAAAGGAGAAGTTTGGTATTTAGCATGTTATGTTATAAGGTTATTTACGGTCATAGACAACGGTCCATATCAACATTTTGACAAACTGTGCAGTCTTGAGATATATTTCTCATTGCTCATGTCACAGCTAACTTACACAATGGATCTGGACGGGCATATAGAAAATCCTTCAAAAAACACCATAAACACTCGTTTTCAAAGATGGGAAACTCACTGAGTGGTCACTGGTGTCCGTTGATGTTCTGACACAAAAATCGTTGGTTTTATTTATCATTTTATTAAATCCATTGACTTGTATAGACACCAAAGGAGGTTTAGATAGATACATCCGCAGCCGGAAATACTTCTGAATTGTTTTGGAAAGTTTGTAGTTTTCTGTTGCTCACTAGCGCTCTTGTGCGCTCGCAGGGAAGGAATCAGTCGCATAAACGTACACTAATTTAGCAAAATGGATCCTTTTGAAGAGTTCATACTACCCCGACCTGGTGACCTGGAAGAGCCTCTTCTTCTTCTACGGTAGCCTTCAAACTCAGCCAAGACCTCCCAAAATTTCAAGCGGAAGTTTACAAACGTATGGCTCTATGGCGACTGAAAATAGTTCTATAAATCTTTAAACGGTTATTTAAAACATGTTTGAAATGTAAACGTAAATTACAAGAAGACACCATTGACCACTCCAGTGCGTTTCCCGTCTTTGAAAACGAGAGTTTATGGTGTTTTTTGAAGGGTTTTTTATATGCCCGCCCAGACCCATTGTGTGAGTTAGCTGTGACATGAGCAATGAGAAATATATCTCAAGACTGCACAGTTTGTCAAAATGTTGATATGGACCATTGTATGATTGTAAATAACCTTATAACAGGGCTTAACATGCTAAATACCGAACTTCTTCTTTAAACATAGCAGCCTGCATATAGCAGCACCAGCTCCCTTTTACCCATGTCTCTACTTGCGTTACTGTATTATTTATAATTTCTTTGCTGAGCTGAACAGCTGCACATTTGTGTGGAGAGCATCTGCTGAATGGCTGACTTGGTGCTCAGTAATGGAGTGTCATGCTGATGTTGGAGCACTGTAGATCGATTGAGCGTTTTCCTGGATTTTCTATGTTTGCGGTGTTTTTATACGCGTGAATCGCAGCACAGGAAGTCCCCCGATGGGGAAAAGGAAGTAGGTTTGAACGGTATATTGGGCGTCGCCAGCGACGGCGCTGAAACTGCAGCACACTCTGGCAGTCTGGCCCAGGGATGTCGGCCCAGGTCTTGACCCCTGCTTGGTGATGACTGTGGTCTTCATGCACACTGGGTTTCAGATCTAGGGCATCACAGTGGGAGATGGTGTGAGACTGGGATGATGTATGGAGGCTATTATTATGTGCAAAATATCAATATCCAACATTGATTTCTTTAAGTGGAAAGTAGGAAACCATTCTTGGGAATGGACACCTAAACCTTCCACCTGAACCCCAAAACTCTCCCTAAAGCACCCAGACACTGCCCCCTGAACCCCACAACTCTCCCTAAAGCACCCAGACACTGCCCCCTGAACCCCACAACTCTTCCTAAAGCACCCAGACACTGCCCCCTGAACCCCACAACTCTCCCTAAAGCACACAGACACCGCCCTCTCTGTACTGTCCTCTCTCCATCTCTCATCTCTCCTATGTGTGCAGTGCTGTCGTTTCCACAGCAGGTTTCTCCTCATGATGAGCACAGCGAGACTGATCTGAGATCAGCTGCACACTCACACACACACACGCACACGCACACACACTCACACACACACACACGCACACGCACACTCACACACACACTCACTCACACACACACACGCACACGCACACTCACACACACATACACACACACAGCACACACACACACACACACACACACCTCTCGTATCTATGGCACCTAAACCCTTCTTTGGCGAATGTAGCATCAGAATGGCGTGTGGAGAGAGCACCATCGGGGAGCACTACAAGCCACTGCCGTTACTGCCCCTGCGGCAACGACGTCTCAACACCTCAAGACCGAATTATCCATTTATTTCTCTGGTGCTGATCAAAATGTGTGAATGTAGCCAGACTCTGGCTGGCAGGTGTTGGGGGGGCGGGGGCGGGGGCGGGGGAGGAGCTGGAGGAGCTGGAGGAGCTGGAGGTTTAGTTTAGCAGGTACTGGAGCCTCTGTGACAATCTGTGGGCCGAAACGCAGAGCAGGAGGCATCACCTGACCTCCCCTCAAGTCCCTCCTAAGGCCCACTTCTGTCCTCCATTCACCCTCCTCTTTTCTCTCTCTCTCTCTCTCTCTCTCTCTCTCTCTCGACAGGTCGTCCTCCAGCTCAAATGAGAGGGTGATTGAGATGATCAACAGCAGCAGCTACAGAGAAAACAACTTTTCAGCGTTAGAGAAAGAGAGAGAGAGAGAGAGTGTGTGTTTGAGAGACAGAGACAGGCTGAAGCACCTGAACAGTGCCAAGAAGAGACTTTACACCTTTTATTATTATTTTTTTATACACATTTCTGTTTAATAAGTTTAATAAATTGCAGTCACTGTGTGTGTATACACATGTACATGTGATGGCTTTCCTTGGCTGTAGTCCACCAGCATCTGCATACAAGTGAGTAAATGCACAAATGTAGAATAATAATAATAATAATAATAATAATAATAATAATAATAATAGGTGGTAAATAACAAGTATGGTGCTGAAGGTGTCACAGCATTCCATTACAGCGCTCTTCATCCAAACCAAGGGGCCCCCGAGTCTGTAGCACAGAACCCCACTTCTTCCAGGTTGCCCCGTTACTCCAGGTTACCCCGTTACTCCATGTTACCCCGTTACTCCAGGTTACCCCGTTACTCCAGGTCACCCCGTTACTCCAGGTTACCCCGTTACTCCAGGTTACCCCGTTACTCCAGCTTTCCCCGTTACTCCAGGTCACCCCGTTACTCCGTGTTACCCCGTTACTCCAGCTTTCCCGTTACTGCAGGTCACCCCATTACTCCATGTTACCCCGTTACTCCAGGCCATCACAGGCATTACTGGGGTAAAGCATTTGTAAACAAATATATTACTAATCAACATACATGATTTTTATAAAACCTTGGAAGTATGATCAAAGGCAAAAGGATTTCTACAGACCTGCATATGGGAAGAGTCTTACTGACTGGACTCACTTCCTGGATTTCCTAGAGAAGTTATTGACCTAAACCAAAGTGAACAGTGGTTCACATCACACAATATCATGTGACTGAACTTGGCTTCTGCCAAGGGCAGAGGAAGCATGCAGTATCGGTGGAGCAGCACTTTAATATCGTGGATTTGGCTTCATTTCCCATAAGCCTCTCTGTTGGCACAAACAGAATGTCTGTTGTTCTTAATCTCAGTCGGGTTCAAGCCCAGCAGAATGTCTGTTGTTCTTAATCTCAGTCGGGTTCAAGCCCAGCAGAATGTCTGTTGTTCTTAATCTCAGTCGGGTTCAAGCCCAGCAGAATGTCTGTTGTTCTTAATCTCAGTCGGTTTCAAGCCCAGCAGAATGTCTGTTGTTCTTAATCTCAGTCGGGTTCAAGCCCAGCAGAATGTCTGTTGTTCTTAATCTCAGTCGGTTTCAAGCCCAGCAGAATGTCTGTTGTTCTTAATCTCAGTCGGGTTCAAGCCCAGCAGAATGTCTGTTGTTCTTAATCTCAGTCGGGTTCAAGCCCAGCAGAATGTCTGTTGTTCTTAATCTCAGTCGGGTTCAAGCCCAGCAGAATGTCTGTTGTTCTTAATCTCAGTCGGGTTCAAGCCCAGCAGAATGTCTGTTGTTCTTAATCTCAGTCGGGTTCAAGCCCAGCAGAATGTCTGTTGTTCTTAATCTCAGTCGGGTTCAAGCCCAGCAGAATGTCTGTTGTTCTTAATCTCAGTCGGGTTCAAGCCCAGCAGAATGTCTGTTGTTCTTAATCTCAGTCGGGTTCAAGCCCAGCAGAATGTCTGTTGTTCTTAATCTCAGTCGGGTTCAAGCCCAGCAGAATGTCTGTTGTTCTTAATCTCAGTCGGGTTCAAGCCCAGCAGAATGTCTGTTGTTCTTAATCTCAGTCGGGTTCAAGCCCAGTATTCAGCATTACTTGTGATTTTACTCTCAAAACTTAACCCATTTACTGCTGTTTTCCTTCTCAGAATCCACTATGTTTGGGAATTAAATACACCACTCTGGCAACCCTGCCTGCATGTTCCCCCTGACTGGGGGATTTTGTTTAAAAGGTCTAGGACCAGGGTGGCAGAGTTTAGATCCACACGGTTTGCTGGTTTCCAGTTGTTAACAGTGTAATCAAGCGCTTTAATTTATCAATTAGCACACCACACCTGCTTTCTTTGGTCTAAAATTGGTTGCTAATTTTCAGACAATATTAGCACATGCTTAGGCCTACCAACACACAGCCACAAAACACCCTTCTCCAGGGCATAGTGTAACACACCTGCTTAGGTATATATAGTGTACAGACCTGATTGGAAACAGAGTAATATTAATGATCTCTTTCTTATTTTTAAAGCATTTTTATTATTTCAGAA
Organism: Ilyophis sp. 1 JC-2022; assembly: GCA_022702515.1. Lineage (NCBI taxonomy): Eukaryota > Metazoa > Chordata > Actinopteri > Anguilliformes > Synaphobranchidae > Ilyophis > Ilyophis sp. 1 JC-2022. The sequence goes on along the minus strand of CM040400.1, from coordinate 2,317,829 downwards.
TTTTCATCAGACTACAATTATTATTATTATTAGTGATTACAACTGAATGCTTTCATTGATAAAATAGTTTATTTTTATTTTTTATTGGTGATTATTTTCAGGGTTCATAAGCACCCAGGGAGTGAGGGCAATTCTCAAAGCTGTGCTTGTAGCTGTACTCTGAAGTATTTTACATTCATTAGAAACAGGAAGACTTCCCTGTGCAGAATACAATGAGCCAGAAGTGCCTCTAAAGAGCTAAAGCGGTATCATACGATTAAAGAGGTGAACACAGACTAAGGTAACGATCCAACAGAAGGGCCTCTAAAGAGCTAAAACGGTATCATACAATTAAAGAGGTGAACACAGACTACGGTAACGATCCAACAGAAGTGCCTCTAAAGAGCTAAAACGGTATCATACAGTTAAAGAGGTGAACACAGACTAAGGTAACGATCCAACAGAAGGGCCTCTAAAGAGCTAAAACGGTATCATACAATTAAAGAGGTGAACACAGACTAAGGTAACGATCCAACAGAAGGGCCTCTAAAGAGCTAAAACTGTATCATACAATTAAAGAGGTGAACACAAACCAAGGTAACGATCCAACAGAAGGGCCTCTAAAGAGCTAAAACGGTATCATACAATTAAAGAGGTGAACACAGACTAAGGTAACGATCCAACAGAAGGGCCTCTAAAGAGCTAAAACTGTATCATACAATTAAAGAGGTGAACACAGACTAAGGTAACGATCCAACAGAAGTGCCTCTAAAGAGCTAAAACGGTATCATACAGTTAAAGAGGTGAACACAGACTAAGGTAACGATCCAACAGAAGGGCCTCTAAAGAGCTAAAACGGTATCATACAATTAAAGAGGTGAACACAGACTAAGGTAACGATCCAACAGAAGGGCCTCTAAAGAGCTAAAACGGTATCATACGATTAAAGAGGTGAACACAGACTAAGGTAACGATCCAACAGAAGGGCCTCTAAAGAGCTAAAACGGTATCATACAATTAAAGAGGTGAACACAGACTAAGGTAACGATCCAACAGAAGGGCCTCTAAAGAGCTAAAACGGTATCATACGATTAAAGAGGTGAACACAGACTAAGGTAACGATCCAACAGAAGGGCCTCTAAAGAGCTAAAACGGTATCATACAATTAAAGAGGTGAACACAGACTAAGGTAACGATCCAACAGAAGGGCCTCTAAAGAGCTAAAACGGTATCATACGATTAAAGAGGTGAACACAGACTAAGGTAACGATCCAACAGAAGGGCCTCTAAAGAGCTAAAACGGTATCATACGATTAAAGAGGTGAACACAGACTAAGGTAACGATCCAACAGAAGGGCCTCTAAAGAGCTAAAGCGGTATCATACAGTTAAAGAGGTGAACACAGACTAAGGTAACGATCCAACAGAAGGGCCTCTAAAGAGCTAAAACGGTATCATACAGTTAAAGAGGTGAACACAGACTAAGGTAACGATCCAACAGAAGGGCCTCTAAAGAGCTAAAACGGTATCATACAATTAAAGAGGTGAACACAGACTAAGGTAACGATCCAACAGAAGGGCCTCTAAAGAGCTAAAGCGGTATCATACAGTTAAAGAGGTGAACACAGACTAAGGTAACGATCCAACAGAAGGGCCTCTAAAGAGCTAAAACGGTATCATACAGTTAAAGAGGTGAACACAGACTAAGGTAACGATCCAACAGAAGGGCCTCTAAAGAGCTAAAACGGTATCATACAGTTAAAGAGGTGAACACAGACTAAGGTAACGATCCAACAGAAGGGCCTCTAAAGAGCTAAAACGGTATCATACAGTTAAAGAGGTGAACACAGACTAAGGTAACGATCCAACAGAAGGGCCTCTAAAGAGCTAAAGCGGTATCATACAATTAAAGAGGTGAACACAGACTAAGGTAACGATCCAACAGAAGGGCCTCTAAAGAGCTAAAACGGTATCATACAGTTAAAGAGGTGAACACAGACTAAGGTAACGATCCAACAGAAGGGCCTCTAGAGAGCTAAAGCGGTATCATACAGTTAAAGAGGTGAACACAGACTAAGGTAACGATCCAATTAAGACCCTCTGATTAGGCCACAGCAGGCCTCCTGCAGCCTGAGCATAGATTTGATTGATCTGCATACACACCGGCCCGCGAGGCCTGGAATTAGCCACCCCTGTGCTACGGTGTGCTGGTTTCCTCTGTCCTTTCCCCCAGAAACAGACTTATCGATATGATCTACATCCTGTCAGGGTCGTATTGATTAGGACTATGAGCCTTGAACTTACGTTTGAGTCCTGAATCTGCATAATCCATTTCTGTTTCCCGTTATGAATCCAAACATTCCTGAGATGCTGGGACAATGGCTGCGGGACAATATTCTTCACTCCTCTCCTCCTTTCTTCCACTCGTCTCCTACCAGGAAGTATGCAAAACTGCCTGTACGTTTCGAGTACAAGTGTTTTGCTTGCACGCTATACAATGTACCTGATATTGCAGTCTGCATTGAGACATAAATTAATATATAACCATTAATATGTAAGCAGCAACATTAGATTAAAACACAAAGGGGCACAGAGATGCATTTCTTCGAGTATTGGGATGCATACTGGTCTCTAACGAACTGTCTCAAATTGTGTTGGGACCTGCTGGTGGGCTGGGAGAGGTGCACTGTGGGATATGTGTGAGGAATATGGCACGCCCCCTCCACAGACATTTATGCGAATTAAACTGCACCAGCAAAAGCCCACATGCTGTGACTTTCACATACAATCACATGTTGGAAGGGGCGGAGCCACAGGAAATGTATTTGTTCATTAAATGCACTCACTCATGGGGACCCCCTGCCCCAGGCAACACCCAATGTTGTGTTGTCTTAAAGGATGAGATGACTGAAGTGTCACTCAAACAAGGAGTGGGAGGAGCCCTATTCTCCAGACAGACCCATCTGGAACAAGGGCTGGGATACCTGTAACTGTTAAATAAAGATCCAGGAGACACTAAACTAAAGCGTCTTCACATGCCTGCCACAGACCTCCAATCCCAAATAAAGATCCAGGAGACACTAAACTAAAGCGTCTTCACATGCCTGCCACAGACCTCCAATCCCAAATAAAGATCCAGGAGACACTAAACTAAAGGCGTCTTCACATACCTGCCACAGACCTCCAATCCCAAATAAAGATCCAGGAGACACAAAACTAAAGGCTCTTCACATGCCTGCCACAGACCTCCAATCCCAAATAAAGATCCAGGAGACACTAAACTAAAGCGTCTTCACATGCCGACCACAGACCTCCAATCCCAAATAAAGATCCAGGAGACACTAAACTAAAGGCTCTTCACATGCCTGCCACAGACCTCCAATCCCAAATAAAGATCCAGGAGACACTAAACTAAAGCGTCTTCACATGCCTGCCACAGACCTCCAATCCCAAATAAAGAGCCAGGAGACACTAAACTAAAGTGTCTTCACATGCCTGCCACAGACCTCCAATCCCAAATAAAGATCCAGGAGACACTAAACTAAAGTGTCTTCACATGCCTGCCACAGACCTCCAATCCCAAATAAAGATCCAGGAGACACTAAACTAAAGTGTCTTCACATGCCTGCCACAGACCTCCAATCCCAAATAAAGAGCCAGGAGACACTAAACTAAAGTGTCTTCACATGCCTGCCACAGACCTCCAATCCCAAATAAAGATCCAGGAGACACTAAACTAAAGTGTCTTTACATGCCTGCCACAGACCTCCAATCCCAAATAAAGAGCCAGGAGACACTAAACTAAAGCGTCGTCACATGCCTACCACAGTCGTCCGATCCCCTACACAATCTCTCGCTATGGTAACAATCCTTGGTTGAACCCGGAACACTGACGCAGAATCATTTTTAAATAAATAAGCGAGTGTAGAAGACCGTTCCAGAATCAGCAGCTGTGCCACGATCTTTCAGTCTGCTTCCTGATTACCCATCAGCCACGCTGGCTGCGCCATAGAGCAGGCGCTTCGCTGCAGGGTGGCTGGCTCTCGCTGGGGCAGGATTATGCCAAACCTAACGCCCCACTGAGAGGCCAGCATTCTCCGCTAAAAGAAATAAAAGATCCATCGACGAGGCTTGTTTTTCCCCACGGGGTGAATGAGGGGGGCCCAAATTCCGTTACGTTCGCCATTCTCACGGCGTTTTCACCTCCGCCTTTGGCTTGTGCACCCCTCCCAAACATACCTGACAGTGGTTTACCTGCCAGGCACAGACTGTGTGAAGCGTTCACTGTTTCTCCATAGGAGAGTGCACCAGGAACACACCGTGCAGTCTGACACAGCGACCCATCTCTCTACAGTGTGTGTATCTAACACAGTGCGTGTATCTAACAGTGTGTGTATCTAACAGTGTGTGTATCTAACAGTGCGTGTATCTAACAGTGTGTGTATCTAACACAGTGTGCGTAAACATGTAGCTACAGTGTTTGGTAAATCAATGAAAAGCATGTGATAGTTTGTGTAAACAACTAGTGTGTGTAAACATGTACGTGTATCTAACACAGTGCGTAAACATGTATGTGCATCTAACACAGTGCGTAAACATGTACTGTATGCGTATGTAAAACAGTGCATGTATCTAACACAGTGCGTGTATGTAACACAGTGTGTGCATGTAACACAGTGCATGTATCTAACACAGTGCGTGTATCTAACACAGTGTGTGCATGTAACAGTGCGTGTATGTAACACAGTGTGTATCTAACACAGTGCGTGGAGTTGTGTAACCCTAGCCTCCATGCTTACAGACATACCACTCACCCACAGTTTGATTGCAGAGAGATTTTATTTCTTGGCAAATGTCTGCAGGTTTGGGGGGGGGGGGGACATTTCTTTTGGGACCCCCTTTCACACATAGTTTGTAGGGAACGGGACGGAGGCTACTTTAGCTCACACCCCTTTCACACATAGTTTGTAGGGAACGGGACATAGTTTGTAGGGAACGGGACGGAGGCTACTTTAGCTCACACCCCTTTCACACATAGTTTGTAGGGAACGGGACGGAGGCTACTTTAGCTCACACCCCTTTCACACATAGTTTGTAGGGAACGGGACGGAGGCTACTTTAGCTCACACCCCTTTCACACATAGTTTGTAGGGAACGGGACATAGTTTGTAGGGAACGGGACATAGTTTGTAGGGAACGGGACGGAGGCTACTTTAGCTCACACCCCTTTCACACATAGTTTGTAGGGAACGGGACGGAGGCTACTTTAGCTCACACCCCTTTCACACATAGTTTGTAGGGAACGGGACATAGTTTGTAGGGAACGGGACGGAGGCTAGTTTGTAGGGAACGGGACGGAGGCTAGTTTGTAGGGAACGGGACGGAGGCTAGTTTGGAGGGAACGGGACATAGTTTGTAGGGAACGGGACGGAGGCTACTTTAGCTCACAGGAACAGCGGTCAAAGAAAAGCTTCTCCTGACAGTTGTTTATTTACTGATAACTTGAGATGACGTAAAATACAAAGCAATGCAGCAGAATCATGTTCTTAAAAAGAGAGGAACATTGCATTTTCTTGTGTAAGTATTTACTTCTATGCTGGTCACTTGTGGAAGTGTCTGTGGTTCATACACACCCCCGCAACTAACCACCGAGAACAGAGATGCACTTCAGAGCCCTCAAATAATCAAGCACAGAACTGTGCTTCAAGTCCTTTCCTGTGTCCAGTCAGCGTCTGATTGGATGAGATCAGAAGGAGGAAGAGTCACATGACACTGTCCTTCCTCTTGCTGTGATTCCATACATGGGCACACTTTGGCATCGTTACTAGACATGTAAGCACCTCCTGCATTTCCCTGTATAAAATAAACATTTTTTTATCATTTTAATATTCCATAATTGTATCCGAAGAAGAAATTATAAACTAAAACAGTAGGCAAACTATTCCAAATATTGTCTAATTGATCAAAAATGCAGCACCTATCTAATTTCTACTCATTTGAAAGACTGAAACATAACACAAAGTAATACAAATTAATAAAGAAGATAAAACAATAGAAAATATTAAAAACATAATTTTGGCAGATTATTACCCGTTTACTAGCTCTTAGCGACTATCAGCAGGTCGTCATAAATGACTTGTATGATGACAGTAGCAATGTGATCATCCTGCTTTAAATGTTTTATTCTTATAGTGATGTGAACCCACATCACGGAGCTATACTTTTTTGTATTGTGTGTTCATTGTGTATTTTGTATTGTGTGTTCATGTTATATTAAAAGCATATTATCTTACAGCTTATGATGTGCTTTGTGTTGAAATATAAATCTGCTGTTTAACAAATTGCCAAACCAAAACATTACTTTGAGTTGAGCGAATAAAAAGCACTGTATGTACCATATGTGAGACAGATAGGTTTTATCACCTCAAACCCAGAAGAAAAGTTGCCCCTTGATATTTAGCCCCATATTTGCAAAACTGAGTCAGTGGCTGGGATTCACCAGCCTTAGTCCTGAACAGTCGAAAGATACATAGTATGTACCAATCCCCTTAATGCACTTGTTTCAAAAATAACAACAAGAGTGACAGAAACACAAAAGAAAACAACTTGCGAGAAAAGGGATTTTGACGTCGTATGAACAGATTGTCCGTATAATGCTGGAATGCCTATTAGCTACTGGATACACACATACAGAGACAGCATCAGAAAATTCAACAAGTAACAAAGTGCAAGTTTTATTCTTTTTTATGTTTATTTTTTAAAAACTCTACACACTAGTTCTAAATTTTAACCCTGTGAAAATATTGTTGTACACAGTATTCAGCTTAATAACCACTGTGTCCCGTGAAAGCAGTTCTAGTTTTGCCTTGTTTTTTAGGTCTTGTTTTCCCCTGTTAAACCATGATAACACAGTGACTGCTATGCCTGTTTCAGATCCAGTGAAACTCGACTGCGTTTTCTACAGTTGAGAATAACTGCAGCTGTGAAGAGTAGATGCAAAATAATCAGTTCGACTTATTTTGTTAAAATAGGCCATTATCAAATTAACAACAAAGCGCTGTAGCACTAGTGTTGTCATGAAATATGTCATTTATGATGTATGAAAATATAAACAAAAGATCTTAAAAGGGAACATATTTTTCCATTTAGGGATTCTCCAGGTTGGGTAAGTTTGGGAAGTGGACCCCCTGCCATTCATAATAACATTTACAGGGGAATTTGATCAGAGTCTTCGGCTCCTTTCTGTTCTCCTGTTCTTATTCAGCTAAAACCTGCACTCACAAGAGTCTTTTGTGCTTAAAGTCAATCTTATCTTATCTAATCTTATCACTAACAATGTTCCAAGACTAGATGTACCTTTTTGAAAATAGTGTTCCAACACAAAGCATGACTCAAATTTAGACAGGAATGAATCGTATTTTGTGTTAGACCGAATGCCTTGAGGTATCTCACAAAGAAATCATAATTAAGATGGCACATAAATAAATGTGATCATATTAAAGTGCAGTTTCAGATGGCAACAGCAATTTAACAGAGGATATCAAACTTTCTTATGTACAAGCTTACGTTTTTAAAATGTTTTTTTCTGAAAAACACTCAAATCAAAAAGTTTTATTTTACAGATCTACAAATCTAGGGGACTTCTGAAGACCTCTAGGCTGGATCCATTTGAAACAGGAACAAACGATTTTTTTGTATTCTTTATATGGTTTCTGAAAGCATGGTGACATCATAAGTCATTCTATACCTGATTTCTTTTAAAGAAAATAAAAATTTACAAACTCACAGACACTGTGAGAATACATACAAATTTGACACATATATATTTTTGTATATTAGTAAATTCCAATTTATATCCAACATGTATTTAAATGCTATATTTTC